>KN832559.1:162845-248675 GCA_000827205.1 Plicaturopsis crispa FD-325 SS-3 | reverse complement strand
AGCCGAAGCTGCCCTGCCCTCGTTTCCGCAACGGTCCGACCTGGTGGACATTGGGTTAGGAGGAGGAGAGGTAATGTGTTGTGTCTGTTGTTGGGATGAGGTTTTCTGTTTCATTTTGGCTTCGAGTTTTCTCGTTGACTTGGGAACCCCCGTATGATTCACCCCGTTCAAATCCCCCCGTTCAATATGCCATTCCATGATTTCCCCGCAGATCTTTCACCGTTCGACATTTTACCTATCTCTTTGGTGTCTATGGTCCCAGTAGTACACTGCCGCGTCTTAGCTCTAGTTGGCTTGTAGCGGGATATAAATGTTGAATTCATCATCATCCCATCTCGGGACGAATGCGGGCGCGGCGGGTTGGGCGACCGGGATGTGCGCAGCATTCGCTTGAGGTGCTCGGGCGGGCGCGACGGTGACGAGTTCTTTCAGAAATGCATTGCCGACGGCAGGGATTGTGTCTACCAGTTTCGCGACGATTTCGCGTAGACGCGTTTCTGGCACGGTAGCGATCGCGACGTGAAGCTGTGTGCGTGATATGTCGTCCATGCCGGGTTTCGCATTCTGTTCTTCGTTGTCGGAGTCGTTGGTCAGGTCTATCACGTCGTCGTCTGCCATAATGTAGTCAAATGTACAGAAAGGAGGTCCAGGTTACACTGTCCAAGTGTCCGTCTATCAGAAAGACTGCACAGTGCAAGATGCAACTGGAGTCTGGACGTGCAAAGCGCCACAATGCAAACAAAGTCAAAGAAAGGTTGTGGCGGACGACATTATCTCTTGCACCTTGCTTGCACCTAGGTGCACCGACAAACCACCACCGAGGTCTCTGCGTTGTTTCTGGTGTCTATGGCTTCCCATGTACAAAATGGACACCCTACCGAGGACGAGAGGGACGAGTTTACTCACCAGGTTGCTATCAAACTGTCCCGTGTCTTGAACACCGTGAACCCAAATGACTTACTTGCCCGGCGGGTCACCGACATCGCAAAGACGAATACCGTAGAGGGCTTCATCAAAGGTGCTTTATGCTTTCTTCCGCGGATGCAGCACACATGATACTGATATCTATATCTTAGCGGCACGGGCTTTCGGCAAGTTCAAAGACTCTTTCCTGGCCGAGTTACATTCAGAAATACTGGAGCATGCAAAGCAGCAGGAGACTGGGCATGCACCGCAACCGATGCAGGGCATCACCGTCCATGACAGCGAAGTTCTTGAGCCTGACCCTGTGCGTCAGGGTGGTCTTGTGCGGAATGACACGGTAAGCCGAAGAGTACTGTTTATCTCGGGTGTATATTATTTTGACGGTGCTCTTGCAGCGACACACGTTTAGGCAGCCGGCACGTCCTTTGGAGCCCCCAACCCCACGCACCTCGATCCTCGGTCTTGACCGCCTTGCTCGGGAGAAACGAGAAGCAGCCGCGAACGGAGATGCGGAAGGAAGCAGAAAGAAACCTAGACTCGACGACGGCGATGAGCCATTCTTCAAAGTTCCGGCTATGCCTGCTTCGCGGACCAACAACATGCGGCAGCGGGGTGAGGAAACACCTTCACATCCTGGAGGGCTGTCAGAAACTGGCCGGAAACGGTTAGAGGAGTACAGGCGGAACAAGGAGAAGCAACGAGGTACGCATTATTCGCATATGCATGGTGTACTCAAGTAACACTTCTCATATTGTCTATAGAGGGCATCACCGCTCAAAACGAACCCCGACACGATGCACCGCGCGGGCTAGGGGACTTCCAGCGCCGGTCGAATAAAGATCGCGACCGCGGGTGGGGTGGTAAGCGTGATCATGACAGAGAGCAGGATCGCGGGAAGGGCTGGGATGCTACACCTCGCTCGGAGCGCGGTGGCAGCCGGGACGCGCCCAGCGTTCGCATACCCAATTCCGGCTGGGACTCGACGCCTCGAAATAGCCGCGACAACGGTGCTGGATGGGGCGGAGCGCAGAATCGACGCTGGGACGCGCCCACGCCTCGAGCTTCGCGTGGTGGCAGTCCAGACGATGGAGATGGGGCATTGGGGATTGGGGCGCGAGAATGGGAGGAAGAGCAAGTGCGGTTAGACAGAGATTGGTATACTGGTGCTGAGGAAGGCGGTGTGGCAGGAGACGAGGAGAATAACCCGCTCGCACAGTACGAAGATTTGAATGCCCTGAAGGAAGCCGAAATTGCAACCAAACAAGTCGTGCGTCTATCCCTTTATGCTGTGGATCTGTGGTCTTTCCACTGACGATCGTGCGTGCACAGAAAAAAGTTTCGGCGCGACAAGCACAGTACAACGCTGATAATGACCTTTGGGAAGCAAATCGTATGCTGACGTCTGGCGTCGCTACGCGTAAAGCTGTCGATCTCGACTTTGAGGACGACTCTGAATCAACGGTACATGTCATGGTCCACAATTTGAAACCACCTTTCCTCGACGGACGCACCGTTTTCACTAAACAACTCGAACCTATCAATCCCATCCGGGACCCCACCAGCGACATGGCCATCTTCTCGAGGAAGGGAAGTTTGCTTGTGAGAGAGAAGCGGGAACAAGCGGAGAGAGCAAAGGCCGCCGCCAAGCTTGCTGCTCTCGGGGGCACGCAGCTCGGAAACATCATGGGCGTGAAGGATGAAGAGGGTGAAGCTGAAGGTATGCACCATTTCTACGCCCCCTATACCCTTTCTCGGAGTTGGACATTCACCCAGCTCTTCTTCACCAGCGGAAGCAGAGGCGAGAGCGAACAAAGAGGAGGGTGGTGGGGAGGAGAATTACAAAGGCGACTCAAAATTCGCAACCCATCTCAAAACTTCCGCGGGGCAGAGTTCCTTTGCGCGTAATCGCACACTGAAGGAACAACGCGAATACTTACCAGCATTTGCGTGCCGAGAGGATCTCATGCGGATTCTACGAGATAACCAAGGTATAATATATCGATTCAACCGCTGAGGAGAGGGCATTGATCATCTATCTACAGTCGTGGTCGTCGTTGGTGAGACAGGTTCAGGGAAAACCACTCAACTCGCCCAATTTCTGTACGAAGACGGGTACTGCCAACATGGACTTGTTGGGTGTACTCAACCTCGTCGTGTCGCTGCAATGTCTGTCGCGAAACGTGTGAGTGAAGAGATGGAGGTCAGTACATTTTATTGCTACATATAGGTCACGTATGCTGATTCATCCCCTAGTGTAAACTGGGATCGACAGTTGGATATGCCATTCGTTTCGAGGACTGTACGTCGTCTGAAACTAAAATCAAATGTACGACATCTTTATCAACTCAAATACCTTGATTGCATCTGCTGACATGTGGACCAACAGACATGACTGATGGCGTACTTCTTCGAGAGTCTTTGAACGAAGGAGACTTGGATCGCTACAGCGTCATCATTTTGGATGAAGCCCACGAGCGTTCACTCAGTACAGATGTCCTCATGGGTCTTCTTCGTAAAAGTAAGCACGGGCCATTGACCGTGGCGACTATTCCTGACATGGACTCTCCAGTTTTGTCCAGGCGTCGCGACTTAAAACTCATTGTCACGTCCGCTACGATGAATGCTGAAAAGGTATGCTCCATTGCACGTACTGGTTGCACGAGTTAACGGCATACCTGCTAGTTCTCCTCGTTCTACGGCAACGCGCCCACCTTCACGATTCCGGGGCGTACTTTCCCGGTGGAAACATTCCACTCAAAATCGCCATGTGAAGACTACGTAGATAGCGCAGTCAAGCAAATTCTGCAGATCCATTTGTCACTTCCCCCTGGCGATATCCTAGTCTTCATGACGGGCCAAGAGGATATCGAGATAACATGTCAAGTCGTACAAGGTTATACCATTCCCTGAATCTCCTCATGTCTTCGTGCTCATATTTTGGGGATAGAACGTTTGGACCAACTCGATGAACCTGCACCCCTGGCTGTGCTGCCAATATACTCGCAGATGCCGGCCGACTTGCAAGCTAAAATCTTCGACGCTACAAGTGATGGGCGTAGAAAGGTCATTGTAGCAACGAACATCGCTGAGACGTCTTTGACGGGTTCGTTCACTCCACATCTTCACCCTTTTTGTGCTAACTACCTTTTCCCGTCGTATAGTCGATGGTATCTTGTATGTCGTCGACGCGGGCTACTCCAAACTCAAAGTTTACAACCCCCGAGTTGGAATGGACGCTCTACAAATCACACCTATCAGTCAAGCCAACGCAGATCAAAGGAAGGGGCGTGCTGGACGTACTGGGAGCGGGTTTGTCCTCAATACTGCCAAACCCTGATCATTTTACTGAGACTTCATGCAGGTTCTGTTATCGTTTATATACAGAGATGGCGTACCGGAACGAGCTATTCGCCAACACCATCCCCGAGATACAGCGGACTAACCTAGCCAACACCGTCTTGCTTCTCAAATCTCTCGGCGTCAAGAACCTGCTAGAGTTTGATTTCATGGACCCACCGCCTCAGGTACGCAAGCGTGTTTGGACAATCTCGCTTTCATCCCCAACTAATTATACATTTCAGGAAAACATATTGAACTCGATGTACCAGTTATGGGTTCTCGGAGCTCTTGACAACGTTGGTGATTTAACGCCCGTTGGTCGCAAGATGTCAGAATTCCCGATGGAGCCCTCCATGGCCAAAATGCTCATCACGTCGGTGGAATACCGATGTTCTGCGGAGATGTTGACCATTGTATCTATGCTGTCTGTGCCGAGCGTGTTTTACAGGCCGAAGGAGAGGATGGAAGAGGCGGACGCTGCACGGGAGAAATTCAACGTCCCCGAGAGCGACCATCTGACGCTCTTGAATGTTTTCAACCAATGGAAGAGCCACGGGTGAGTCCATCGGCTTGTACCTTTATGTCTCGCTAACCGAGATGGATATAGCTTCCGCGACGACTGGTCCATGCGCCATTTCCTGCACCCCAAGCTCCTGCGCAAGGCCCGGGAGGTCCGTGCGCAGCTGGAAGACATCATGAAGTTCCAGAAGATGGAGCTCATCTCTGCGGGCACCGACTTTGATGTCGTTCGGAAAGCGATCACTGCGGGATACTTCCACCAGGCGGCCAGGGTCAAGGGTATCGGAGAATTCGTCAATATTCGATCTGGCCTGCCGACACATTTGCATCCAACCAGCGCGTTGTATGGCCTAGGATGTCAGTCATGCTTTTTTGTCCAACGATGTTTTACTGATATGTTTACCCTTAGACACGCCGACGTATGTTATCTACCACGAGCTCATTTTAACGTCGAAGGAGTACATGACCCAGGTCACTGCAATCGATGCGTATTGGCTTGGTGAGTACCCTACTCAGTGAAAACTGCTAGAGGTGCTAATATCACTTGCTCTAGCCGAGCTTGGATCCGTGTTCTACTCTGTCAAAGAAAAACACTTCGACGAGCGGGGCAATAGGCGACAAGCCGACCGGGAATTCTCCAAGAAGGCCGAGTTGGAGACAGAAATGGCGAATCAGCGAGAAAAGTACGTGCATCGCTGATATACCGCACATGATGTGGGTGCTAACTGTGGGACTGGGAACAGGACTGCCCGCGAAGCTGCAGCGGCCGCGATAGCTGTCAAGGCATCTAGCGGGTCGTCAGCCAAGATCATTGTACCGGGAACACCGCGTCACTCTGGGATCGGTGCAGGCTCTCGTGCTGTGTCTCAAACGCCCAAGAGACGACTTGGTTTGTGATGTTGCTAGCCCTCAATGTATTTGCATAGATGTAATTTCAAAGGATATAATACTTCACCTCAGAGTGAACACATTTGAAGCTCTCGAGTCTTACGAAGCCAGACTCCTAGTGGTGCAAATTAGGACACTTGAAAGATCATAGTAATACGGCATCGAATTGTCTCGAACGACCGGATAGAAAAGAAAATAGCGAACGACATGGGCATATGGGATGCCGGATATGTATATGGATGCGGACGAGGGTATGGATGCGTGGATAAGTAAAGTATGCAGACTAAAAACACGAATGGAAAGCAGATCGGATCGGATGAACAGATGGACAGCAGCGACGTGGGGCATGAATGCAATGAAAACAAGGAAAACAAAACAAGTGCGCTCGGATCGATCGAGGGAGTGGGGATATAAAAATATGAAGTCTCCAACCAGCGAGACTTGGGCGGGGGATCGTCCTGACGTTTGCGAGTATGACGAGACCGTGTATATTCGCCATGACCCTGAAAAACATTAGCCCTCATAGGTAGACATATTACAACGCTTTTGAGCCGATGACAATGGACCAACCGTATGTGCGGCCCTGCAGCTGGCACCCGTAAAACCCCCCAAACCCAAAAAAAAAAAAAGAAAAAAAGAAGAGAGAGCATCTTCTCCGTCGCTAATCCACACCCGTGCGCCTCCTCACGGGGCTCACGCTTTTCGCGCCCTTGTGCAGCGCCGGCAAGTGCGGCTCGAGGTCTGCGCTGGAGTCACCCGAGAATGCGGTGCTCACGCTGCCGTAGCTCTCCTCGCTCCCGCTCCCGATGCTGGAGCTGCGGCCGCGCCCGCGGAGCTTGAGCTTGCGGGCGAGGCCGGGCGGAATGGGAGGTTCATCGGAACGCAACTTTGGGTGAAGAGGTGAATAGTTCGCGGGCGCGGACGGCGCGGGCAGCGGGTACGAATACGAGTGCGACTGATGGTGCGTTGGGGGCGAGGCGGAGAAGAGGCTGGGGCTAGAAAGCGTGGACAGCGGACTTGAAAGCGCAGGCAGCGACGCGGACAGTGTATCCGATGTCTCGGTAGTGGCAGGGAACGGATACTCGAAGCGACCGCTGGAGCCTGCGGCTCCATCATGGTAAGGCGTGCCTATGATTTGGGACGGCGAATGCAGCGACAACTTGCTCAAGCTGGACACCCGCACGACTGGGCGGGCATTTCCATTGCCCGAACCTCGGCGCGAGCACTCGTCTTCAAACGACTGCAACTCTACATGTCAGATGAGAGCGATCGCGTAGTATGTACCTGGTAAAACATACCTGACTGGGGGGATCCGTGGTCCTGGTTCCATCTGGCGGGGACGACGACGGGGTGGACCCTGCCTTGCCGTCGAAATCGCTCATCGCATCCTCCCATTTGTCGAACTCCTTCTGCGTCGTTTTGTCCCCAGTACCCTCCGAAGAAATCATGCAAATCCACAGGCCGATCCAAAGCAATCCGAGACGATATTATAGCGGACGAGAAACGAGAAACCTAGTATGCCTGGGCACCAGGCTGGCCCGGAAATTTATTCGCTAAGTGCAAGTCACAGACTCACAGAAATTTGAAATGTGACGCTAAGTACAGTTATCCACCGGCCCGTGATACACTGAAACTCGTTTCCGCAATTGCACACCGGGAAAGTTGTTTCTCTCAAAATTTTTGTTGTAGATACCATTCAATACACCTCTAGAGGGCCTATGCGGAAGGATCAAGGAAGAGAACGAAAATTGAACGAGGTATTGCTCAAATACTGGTGTATCAGTGACCAGTTGAGCATTGTCTGCACAGCCACCAGGAAACTGTACCAGCTCTCGACAATTTTCTGGGCCGCCAAAATTTGCAAAAAAATGCTAGAATATTGACCAAAGGGTAGTCTCACAACATGTGCATATGTTCAAGATGAAAGAGCAAAGAAAAGTAGTTGAAATTGAGGTGTATCACTCGGCGGTGGTGTCTCAGTGGCCGGTTGATGATTGTAAGCGCCGGCGCCGAGGGCCGTTCACGGAGGCATTATTTTAGGCATTTGCCGCGTTTTTGCCTCCGTTTCCTGTCCGAGTAATTTCCGCTTCCGGGAACTCGCTGAGTTTGATGCTCTGCAATTTCCGACAAAACTTGGGCTTGGTTTTGGCCACACACATCGTGTACTCCTGGTGTTCCCCAACGTGGCTCATGGCACTGCTTTACCGCGCTTTGAAATATCCTACTTGGAAGGGATTGAAGCCAAGTTTCCCCAATGCCGTCAAGATTGAAACAGTGGCCAGGGCTGACACGTCCTCGAATGCCTCCAGGAAGTGATAAGGGCGCGAACGCGCTTCTGTCTCTCAGTTCCTGTGCTCTGTAAGTGTCCGTCATTGCTCTGTATTTGCCAGCTATGTTTCACTCTTTTATCCAACTTATCCACACTCTCTGGGCTATACTTGTCCGATATGCTATCGCGTTGTCCAACTGCCTCCACGTCGAACCTGCTTTGGAGCTTCCTACTACCGCCCCGTCGTATCCTACCTACATCGAGCGCGAGAACGAGCCACCGTCCACATCCACGTACACGAGGCCACCGTATATCCAGGACTTTCGAAGGACATCTGGTACGTCCTAGCGTATTCCTCTGTGGAGCGGCTCTCATGGGCACCTTTCTCGTTATCAGCCAATGCAAACCGGGCACGGATAGTTCGCGCCAGCGTCTCGCAGGACAGACTTTCACGGCTTGGTTTTGAGAAGCCCCGGCGCACGAAAGCGCCGCGCAGCGTTGCCGTTAGAAAGAGTCGCGCGTCAAAGAGGAAGGCACACATCCTGTTCCCGCCGTCCTCGCCGTTACTGCCCATTCTGGAGATCGATTTCTCTGACTCCGACTCGGGAAGCGACACGTCTTTCGGGGGCTCCGCAGAGGCCGCCTTGGGCTCGTCAGTGATCTTGTCCCCAGACTGGGCGCTGTTCTCTTCGACCGACAATCTCAAGCACTGTCCTGGAATCGGCCTTGCGCCGTCCAGTGAGGACTACTTCTCTTCTCCCGGATCGATAAGATCGCCATCTCCCCCTCTCACGCCTCAAGAGAATTCTTTTCATAACACACTGCCAGTCATCGTGACATCAAGTGCCTCGGGCCATGTTGGATCCGCTATGTCCGACATCGCAGATATAGAGACCGTTCCCTATGCCGAAAGCGGACTCGCGCAACGCCGCGGATTCAAAGGCTCTCCTCTCTTCGCGCCTGCCATGAAGAAGAAATCCTCGTTCCACACTCTGACAGACATGCTCAGCCCGCGCACGCCCGACTCGTCTGGCCTGGCATTCTCGACATTCCGGAGGACACCGACACCGAGGACGAGCAAGTCATTTTTGATCGAGCCGGAGGCCCTCCCGCAGCACATTCAAGATGATTACGATGCCACGGATCCCTTTGCGACGGATTCTTACCCATACCAGGCTATTGAACGCCCTTCTGTCGTCGATTACACGGATATCTCGATATACACCACTGTGGGCAACTACGCCTTCGACATGTCCAGAAGGAAGACGTCACGCGCCGTGGCAAGGTCCGCTTCGACGATTCGGAAACAGTTCGCCATGCAGACATCCACGAACATCTACGACCTATCTATCTACGACTTCTGTCTCGACCAAGGCGCACCCTTGTCTAGCAACGCGGCCAAATCAGACGTCAGGAAGAGGCCCCGGTCGAAATCTACCGCCTCCAGGTCCATTCCCAGGCGTCCTTCCGCGGTCCTGTCCGTTAGTGCGGTGCCGACCGCAGCCTGTCCTATCATACAAGAAGTTCCGGAATCAGCCTCTCAGGATTGCGCCACTCCATTTATGGAGAAGGGTATCGATGATCTGCTTGCGGCCATCGAAGGCATGCAAACGCCGCAGGACCGTCCGGACTCGCCGACGGATTTCTATCTGTTCCCCACCGCTACGCGTTGTGTCTCGCCCGAGTCCATCGATCCCCGCGTTGGCGTACTCAGTCCGCCTACATCGCCTATTCCTGTTGCCATCGGTGTGTGGCCTGAGCCCGAATCCTCGAAGCCGACTGGGTACCATCTACCGGCGGCACCTGCACCTGCTCGCCCCGCCCCAAGACGTGCCACCACCCTGCGTCCGTTGATCCTTCCTATGCATGTCGCGCGAAGGGAGTCGTCCTTCGGCGGCCCTGAGCCTCAAACCAAGAGGGCGTCTTTGGTCCCGGCGTCTGCGATGTCTCAATCCTCTGCGGAGACCAAGGCTGCTGCGCTGGGCGATATTATCACGCTGCTCGGATTGGAGGAGACGCCGCCTGCGGACGTGTCTTGCGACAGCACTAGTAGTCGATGGAGCGGCGCGTCCTTGATAGGTTTGTACACTTCATGAAAGTGACTTGTTTATGGAAATCTATATGCTGTATCTGTATACTGTAGCACACTTCAATACGCTTCTATGCAACTGCACAACTGCGATGCTCCGAAAACATGTTACACCCGCGGCGCCGAGCCAGCCAAGACCTCCTGCGGTGCACCGTCTGATAATCTTCTTCATTTTCCCTCACACTGCCATCTCCCCAGACCTGAAATCAACGTGCCCAACCTACTCGTCGCCCACCGTCGTTCCTTGTTCTCCCAATATTTCCTCCAAGATCTCCTGGAAAACATAGCCCAGTGACGTCACTGTAACAATACCGACGACGTCGACAGGGCGCCTCGCAGTGGCTGGCCCCAGCACAGGCCCTACTTAATTTTGGATTTCACCACACTCGCTTTTCTTTTCTCTTTACCACCACAACCAGATTCTGTGATAGCCATGACATCCCTACTAAATGCTGCTGGAAAACAGCTGTTCGAGAAGCATTTGCACCAGTATGAACCTGCAGACCCATTGTACGAAACGTACACAGATGCACGCGGTCGCACGAAACGGAGAAAGGTTCGTCTGACCATTTTGTTCAGGTCTCATTCATGCATACTGATGAAAGAACTCGTAGCGCGAGCTGCCACCCGGCCTGAGCCAACGCGACGCCAAGATCCTCAAGTCCGTCAACCGGCGCGCACATTACCTCGACAAAGGGTTCAAGGTTTGCGGCATGCGCTTCGGGTGGACCTTCGTCATCGGCATCATCCCGGGTGCAGGCGACATTGCGGATGCCTCGCTCAACTACCTGCTCGTCGTACGCAAGGCGCGGCAGGCCGAGCTCCCCTCCTGGCTCGTCCGCCGCATGCTCATGAACAACGCCGTCTCCGCCGCCGTCGGCCTCGTGCCCTTTGCCGGCGACGTCATCCTCGCCGCGTTCAAGGCGAACTCGCGCAACGCGGAGCTCCTGCAGGAGTTCCTGCGCATCCGCGGCGAGGAGTTCCTCAAGCTGCAGGCGCAGCGGAAGGACGGCGCGGCGGCGTCTGGGGGCCCGCAGACCGCGGCGATTAAGGCGGACGCGGAGGCGACGAAGCCTGGCGCGGGGCGGGGCGCGGGCGAAATCGTGCCTGGGGAGGCTCCACCGCAGAAGGCGAATTCGCGGGGCAAGTCGTTTGGAGTGTGGCGCGGGAGTGGGAAGAAGAAGGAGAAGGAGCGGAAACCCGCAGCGGCGACGCTCCAGCCTGGGAGGGGCAAATTCGTCGAGGACGTTCCGAGTGGCGGCTCGGGGCAGTCGGGCGACGAGGGTGCGGCGGGCAGCGATGCTGCGAACAAGACCAAGAAATAAACGATGGCAGGTGTTGTGCTTGCTTTCTCCCATCGAACAGCACCAAGAACATGCATAGTATATCTCACTAATTTACCGGTCATAGGCTCTATCTTCTGTTCTCTAGTCTGCACCTTCAACTTTCATACCTATGGCGACTGATACCCACATCTTCTCCTGCACATCACCCTCCTTTGTTGTTCTTTTTCTATCTGTACGGACTTTCTGGTGACATGTAGCGGAACGATCTGAAATATAATCATAGCGCACCGTATTCCCTGGCCACTCTCAGCTCTGACGACAACTTGGCTTGCGCACAAGAATATGGGAGTATGAACATCGTCGACATCGTATGACATGATACAGTATTGGATACAGAAAAAAGAATCTTGAGAGTGTAGACAGAGAGATCTGTGAGGAGAAAACACGAACACGAACCACAATCCGAATAGTTGACCAAGAAATTCCAGCATCGCTCGCAATGCCCGGCATCAGGCGACAAGCGTCTTCAATCTGCCCCTCAAATCCATGCTTCCGCACAACGCTTATCTGGCCTGCGGCTGTTTCTACCCTTGCAATCGAGTTTTCCGCAGTCCTGGCCTACCAGTGCTCATGTTAGAATGGGTGACACCTCTGATAAATAGATAGATAAACGCACAAGTGTTAACGCAGAAGGCACGGCCGCCTTTGCCTTTACACTCCTGCTTGCCGCACTTGCAGCTTTGTCACGCCAATGTCAGATAGAGCGGTCAAGAATCAGGCCGGGGATCACATACCAGTGTCGGGTGCGTTTCCCGGGATCCAGGTCATCTTTCGACTCATCGTCGGAGAGGCGCGCCCGCTTCTGGGCTTTTTTGTCGCCTGTGTCGGCGGGCGCGGCGGGGTTGGAAGGGCCGGCAGCAGGCTGCTGAGCGAAGTATGCAAACGGTGGGTAGGGCGGTTGACCGACGACGACATCCATGAATCCGTATGAGTGTTGCGAGAAATCTGGTGTGATGGTGGGGGCACCAGGAGGCGCACTGGGCCCTGCGGATGCGGATGCAGGGTTTGCGGCCCAGCCGTGATATGGTGGAGCAAACTGCATACATGGTATCGTTAGCGGTTTTACCGCGGTAAAGAGCGTGATGTACTTACAACGTTTCCCTCGTGACGGGAGGCTGAGCCCTGCTGTTGCTGCTGCTGCTGATGCTGTAAAGGTGCCTCTCCGCGGCTTCCGCTCGCGCCCGCATCGGCTGTGTGGGCAACCACACCTGTCTGAGTGGTTTTTATGATCTGGACGATAGCATCCTTGCCAAGGCCTGCGGCTATACATCCTCTGACCATGTTCCAAAGCGGTCGAGATACACCCATTCCCTAATATTGTGACGGTCAGTAATATGGCGGACACAAAGGCCTGGTTAAAACACACCTGCCAGTTCCACATGTTGTATTCGATGCGGGAATCTCCGGGGGTGTCCACGAGATGAGCAGGAAACTCGTCCTGGAGATTCTGCGGGAGGGAGCGTAGTATGGCAGAGTCTGTACTTGCGAAATGCCGTCCATTGGGCGTGGCGGCGGAGATGCACACATCACTCTTGCACGAATATTCACATCCGATGATGTAGAATGGGTTCTGCAGGTCGTGCACCTTCATAGCGCCGGACTGGATGTGTCCTTCGTTTGCCAGTGGCGCCGCGCAGTTGGGGCAGGCGATACCGTTGAACAGCAGCGACTGCGGGTCCCAGTAAAGAAAGCGGTAGTTTGACAGCACGCGCGTTGATGACGACGAGGTCGTGAGCAAGAAGAACGAAGACGTCACGGGGAGCCAGAATGACTTGAGGGATGAATAGTAGGATGGCACGGGCATGCCTGGCCTGACGGCTACTTTTGGCGGGAGCGATGCGACATGCGATTTGAAAGCCTCCGTCAGACCAGGACCGGCGGTTGATGGATCGGAGAAGGCTAACGCTGATACAAGGGATTGCAAGAGAATGGGGGGACTGGTTTTTGCTAGCGATGCCCAATCACTGTCGGCAGGATTGTGAGGAGCCACAACGACTGGTGGAGCGGTAATTTGCACAGGACCGGAGGGGTATGCATATCTCGGAGGAATGGCACCCGCTGGCGGCGGATAGTATTGATGCTGGGGAACAAAATTAGAAGATATTGATATAAAAGTTGCTAGACATACAGCAACGAAAGTTGGCGGTGGCGCCGAGGCACTGGGTTCACTCGAGGGGTCTTCAAGCTTGCCTGGTGCACTCTTGCGAGGACGTCCAGGAGGACGGCCTGAAGGACGGCTCGCCCGGTGAGGCCCCACAGAACCTGCGGGAAGTCCGTCACGCCTGGGACGACCGACGGGTCGCTTTGGGCGGGGAGACGATTCAAGGAGTTGTTTCTTCCCGCTTCCCTTCGGTCGACCCGGCCTGCGCTTGGGAGGGGACTCTTGCGTTACCGCAGATTGCTGGGACACTTGCTGGACGCCAGAAGCAATGTCCTGAGAACTTAACGTGTTGGACATCGATAAGGAACTGTCCATTGCTGAAACGGTCTGAAAGACATCATAACCGTGTGGTGAGCACCTGGCATTCAAAGACGAACGTACTGACGCAAGGACAGCGACAACATATCCGAATAATTTGTGAAATAGATAAGGACTTACATTGTAGAAATTGTCCCCGAAAACACTTATATGCGAGCGCACACTCGAAATCTGGTGGAGGAAAGTTGTTAAAAATGCTAAAATCCACTTCCGTGACCTCTTGAGCAGCAGGGACTATCGATAAAAGCTTTTGGCGTTTGGGAGACTGTCGAGGGAGCTCGCAAGAGGCGTCGACGAGCGCGCGCAGTTCTCGGACGTGGATAACTTATAAGGGGTGTTTGTCGGACTTCAAAAAATCCCTTCAAAACGCAAAATCTCGACGTTGACTTCACTTCCATCCTGCTTTCTCTCACCGCGACAAACGCTGGCGTAGGCCGCGTAGTACCTCCTTCGCTGTCGTACGCTCTGTGCAGTCGCTCTGTGCATGGTTTTCGGAGGTTTTCCCCATGTCCATGGCTCGTCTTTCTCAAGTTCGGGCTCATGTCAGGAATTCCCAGTGAGTAGTTTCTTCAGTCATGTTTTTTGCGCATCCTTTTCTGTCTCTGTCTTGTGATGACTCTTAACCGAAACTAATAGGAAGTGCCGTCTGAGAGCCGGTCCTTAGGGACTGCTGCTTCATGTCGATTCTCGGTTCCCTGATCTTTTCTCTCCTTGCCATACTTTTCGCCCAAACGTCTACATGTATACTGACGAATTTGCTTCCCATAGAATCAAGCCCTGCGTTGGCAATATTCTCCCTTTCAAGTGGCCGTACACTTCGACGCAGAGCCTATGCACAATGTAGAATTACCTGTTCAGCTTGCTACCATCCAAATGTACGGTCATCCAATGGAATCGCAATACACATCTTCACTTCGCGAGATAAAACGGTCCATCCGTTTGCTTTCCGTCATCTAGGATGTGATTGGGATTCTACACACAATGCGACATATTACAGGTTCCTTAACACTTCTCCATCTTACGTGTACATTTCTTTCTTCGCTGCTCGACCTCTATTGAGTCAGTTGCTTGATCTTCAGGATGATAGCTGAAAAATCTCTGCATTAGATTCCCCACATGCGAACGCGCGACGTTCAGGTAAATACCTTGAGGATCCAGGCCCTGGTGCGGGATCTGCTCCTGCATTCCACCGCAGCCCTCTCTGGTGGTGCCCATGTATCCATACTTGGGAGTCAGGCCACGCTCAATGAGCCATGTCCCGAACTTAGAGCCAAGCTACAATGGCAGAGTTCAGTCTCGACTCAAAGAAACATAAATAAATCGAAACGTACCCCGCTCTTCTGGTTGAACGACTCAACGACGAGGACGAATGGGCTACCGCCAATCTTGCTGATAGTCTGCTCGTCTACGATGTTGAGCGTCGGCTTGTTGATCAAGCCGACATCAAGGCCCTCCTGGCGGAGCCGGAGGACAGCGTCCCAGGAGCGATACAACATTTCTCCAAACGAGACGACGTATCCGGCCTTGCCGTCGACGATGGTCTCGTCCTTCCCAGGCACGAACTCGTAGTCGTCTCCGAAGAAGCGCGTCTTGCCGTCCTCCTTGAGGATGTACGGCACCTTGGAGCGCGTGGAGAAGACGAAGCGCAGGCCGCGCTCGAAGAAGACGCGCTTGATGACTGCGACCATCTGGGCGGGGTCGGCTGGGAAGTAGAGCCAGGACTGGGCGTCCGAGAGGCCGTTGTCCGCGAAGAACGAGTTGATACCGAAATGACATGAGTTATCTGCCATCTCGTCCACTGGTAGAAGCAATCATTGAGGATAAGTTGGATTGAGTGATGTTGTGCTGAGACTTACCTCCGGAGTGAGAGAAATGGGAGAGAACATTGCAGTTGTTCAGACGTGCCATAGTGATCTCGCTGACCACCATCTCCAGGAAAGCAGAGAAAGTGGAGAAGACACCGAACTTGTCTGCGTCGAATCCAAATCCTGCAGCCGCAGAGAAGTTGCCACGCTCCATGATACCAGACGGTACGAACACTTCCGGATGTTTTTGGTGGATGACTTTCAGGCCAGTGGATCCCTCGAGGTCAGCTACACACCGAAGTCAGCGTCTAGGTACATTCATAAAGACGAATATCACTGACTGTCAATGACCATGACCTTCTTGATAGCCTCTTCCTTGCTCAAGCCGTCGAGGACGAGGTTCACGGCCTCTCCGAAGACAACACGGTTGGCACCGACCTCCTTCGTTGAGCCGATGTGCAGATATGGGACGGAAGTGGGCTTGATGTTGAGCAAGATATCCGAGGACATCGATTCGGGATACCCGCGCGATGTGAGGTATTTGATAGCAGCCTTGACCGGAATGACATCGTGGCCGTGTGTGGTGCCCTCGATGTCGGCTATCCCAGGCGCCATTTTACGCTTGGAGACAACTGTGCTGGCGTGTCATTCCAACCGCCCGCCATTCTGATGCAGCAGGCGACGTACCGACAGCAGGACCCTCATATGTCACGATCTCGCTGACGGCTCCCCAGAGGGCGTCGATATCCTCGCCTTCGACGGTCAGTACCTTGAGGCCGTGTCCCTCCAGAGTCTTCTGCACACTATATCCCTTCAAATAGTCTGAAGGGTGACCGGCGATGGTGACGTCATTGTCATCAATAAGCAATTTGACATTCAGGCCTTGCGCAACGGCGAGACGGGCAGCCTCTGCGTCGTTTCCTTCCTGCTGGGACCCATCAGAGCCTGCCATAGGTTAGCCATGCGCTCCAACATAAGAGCCAAAATGGCTTACCCAACATGAAAACAGTCTTGTCTTTGTGCGCGAGGGCGATTCCATTAACAAGCGCCCACATGTGGCCCAATCGACCAGACGAGAACTTGACACCTGGTGTCAAGCCCAGCTCGGGGTGTCCGGGAAGCTTGGAGTTAGCCTCCCGGTAGTGGAGGAGGTGCTCGGCTGGGAGATGACCCTCTAGCGCGGAAAGGATGTACTGAGTCGCGACACGATGTCCTGTGGATGTGTATTAGATCGATATCTCATAGAGCCAGACAGAAGATACTAACCGGCTTCATCGAATATGGTCGGAATAAATTTCTGGGAGTGCTCAAAGAGAGCAAGCAGAATACACACTTCTGGAACGGTGTCGAAAGCACCACCTGAGGATCGCAAGTTCAATACTATGTTTCGAATAGATTTCATCTCGGCTCTCACCGGAGTGTCCACCAACTCCCCTAGCAGCCCCGGTAGCAGTGAATAGTATTATTGCATCACGCAAGAGGTTGATATTCGCTAGCAAAGTCGATTTCTCCTCTGCGGTAAGCTGGGGCTTGGATGGATCCAAGGAAAGCCTGAAACAATGATGTCAGTGACTAGCGAAACACCCAGACCCGCTGCAGTCCTAGGTTGCACTGACTTCTTGAACTTTTTAAGGTCGATGGGGAATGCGCTGTCTGTTCCAGGCATGATCGTGGAAGAAATGGGAGGGATGTGGGCAAGAGATGGGGTGCGGTGAGAGAAGGGCACAACCGTTGAGATTATCTTATAAGTCTCGCCGCCGGCCCGCCTGTCGGAAGTCGGGATGTGTGGAAACGGAAAATTCCCCGCCCTCGGACCTCGACACGTTCGCTCACGTTCGATGCCTCTGATTTCCCCGTCGTTTCTCAAGGCGCATGCAGAATCCAGTTAAACCGACCGGAATCGATACTGTTTTCGCAAGCAATTGAGGCTTTTCACGGTCTTACAGGGACTGCGTGTCAATATCGACTGTCCAAACCATCGACGTCACCGAGGAAGCCACTTCAAGCGGCCCCATGTTCAGGTGCAATGGGGATGCAACCGATTGTCGATGTTGGAGAAGATTCGGCTATGTACAATTGACCTGTACGCAGGCTCGAGGCAAGGAATCGGGTGGCCTCAGCGTCGTGATTCTCTCGAGTGGCGGAGAATTGGCGAGCGTCGAAACATAAAGTGACCGGATGTCATCCCTTTTCTATCATGCTCAAGGCAAACTCCGTGAGCACGGAGGGGCAACAGTCAGACGGTCAGTCGCTGTGCGGTCTCACGTGTGACCATTGGGCCTCTTTTACTACTTATCATCAGTCCGTCGGGGAGCCTGGTGCCATGTACAGACACCAGCCGCGGCTGCCGACTACCGTACGCGCTAATTGGCTTTATGTTCAGGTGACAACGAGACGCAAAACGGCCCTTCAAAGCGGAAAGATCCTCTCACAATCGCACGGGCGCGGGGATGAACGGTTCTACCCTGCCCTACTCACGACAGGTATTTGAGCGATGCCCCACTAGGTCGTCGAACACCGAGAATTGCCGCCATGTCTACCCCCACGACCGGTGCTACAGCGAAGGGTGCGTTTATCACGACAGTCTCCGACAAAGATCCATACATCTATCAAGTCGGGTTTGGGAACCGATTCGCGAGCGAGGCTATGTGAGTAAAGCCCCATAGCACACTTCGAACCGTGACTGATTTATCTGGTGCAGTCCAGGAACACTTCCGGATGCGCAGAATAGCCCCCAGAAATGCAAGTATGATTTGTACGCTGAACAGGTACGATGCCACCAGTTACTTGCGACGCATCTGTTCAATACGACCTTTAGATGACTGGCACATCTTTTGTGGCACCACGTGCAGAGAATAAACATGCGTAGGTGTCGCCTGCTCCAAATCGCCGAAGCCAATAGTTTGACACCTCAGTGTCCCAGTTGGCTGTACCGTATTCGACCCTCGGTAGCGCACCAGGGATTTACGAGTCTTCCGGACAACCCAGATGTATGCATATGCCTTTCTTTGACTGCACACATCTTAAACTGCTGGTTCTGGCACAGCTCGAATCGTGTTTTTTGCCCTTGAACCCAAAGGTCCACGCCAGCCCGACCCAGCTAGCCTGGCACCCGTTTGATATCCCGACCAATGACCGCGTCGATTTTGTTTCTGGTCTCAAAAGTGGGTCACCTCCAACAAGTCGCTCACTGTCACATCCTGACATACCGATCAGCGCTTGGCGGGAATGGCGACCCGACTTTGCGCGAGGGCTTGGCCGTTCACATCTATGCTGCCAACACTTCAATGGATCATAGCGCATTCGTCGACAATGACGGCGATATGCTGATCTTACCTCAGCAAGGCCGACTTGATATACAAACAGAATTTGGGCGGTGAGTTATTGGAACCTGTCAACACTCAAGGTATACGGATTGATCGTGCCCTCAAGTATCATGGTTCGGCCTGGGGAGCTCGTAGTTATCATGAGGGGGATGAAATTCAAGGTAAGTAGCTGAGCACTAGTATGCATCTTGCTCGGTTCAAGTCCATCTTCCATTGCGCGTAGGTTATACTACCAGACGGGCCTTCCCGGGGATATATCCAGGAAATATTTGGTTCGCACTATGAGCTACCCGAGCTCGGTCCTCTGGGCGCCAACGGGCTGGCCAATGCTCGTGATTTCGAGCATCCGGTTGCGAGCTTTGACATCGACCAGTCTCCTTGGGAAAGTGCGTGCGATTCGTCCCTGTTCTTTGAATGACGGCTGATCCTGGAAGTGATCTAGTTGTTTATAAGTACGCCGCGCCTTTTACTTTGCCTTTAAAACGTAGTTCTAAACATGTCTTGGCCGACAGAGTTGGCGGCCAGCTCTTTGCATGCCACCAGGAGCACACGCCATTTGACGTTGTAGCATATCATGGAAAGTGCGCCCGTTGAGTTTGACAATTCTGTTCGCTTCATCTAGTCATGTTTCCGGCCCCCAGCTATGTCCCGTACAAGTATGCCCTCGAGAAATTCGTTAACGTTGGCAGCATCTCCAAGGACCACATCGACCCGTCCATCTTTTGTGTACTCACTGCTAAATCGAAGACTCCCGGGACGCCCCTCGCTGATTTCTTGATATTCAGTGGGCGATGGGACGTCGCGTCTGGTACGTGATTCGCTCGGCTGGTGAAGTCTTCACCTCATTTTTGTTGCATATGCAGGCACCTTCCGGCCACCGGTATGCTTCCATACAAGATACGATGCGCGTGTACTCATTTCGTCTACCAGTATTATCACCGGAATGCTGCGACCGAGTTTATGGGGCTTATCTATGGTGTGTACGGCGGTAGAAGCGATGGATTCGAGCCCGGAGGGGCAAGCTACGAAACAGGGTTCTGCCCTCACGGAGGTCAGGCGGATTGACGTCGGCGTATCACAAAGGTTACTAATTGCTTGTTTAGTCTCTTACGACGAGTTCAAAGCAGCATCGGAGGCTCCGCTTGCTCCGATGAGAGTCCACGAGGGAACAATGGGTGCGCCAGCAATGCCTAGACTTGAATCGCCTGCTAATAGGCGCACAGCTTTCATGTTTGAATCCAGCATGATGTTTACCATGACAGATTTTGCTATGAAGCGCTCGGGGAAGCTCCATGGTACGTGCTTTTGCATCCATGGGGTTGCCTTGTGCTTACTGCGCATCTTACTCCTTCACAGAGCACGAACCGAAGATGTGGGATAATCTAAAGGCGCAGTTCTTGAACCATCTCGATGAGGTCAACGCGGATCTTCAGGCTGCGGGACTCCCGAAACTGGGCGTCAGCAAGTAATGCTTGTGCCCGATAGCTGAGCATCACAACAATGTTGGATCGAAATAGTGTCCGTCTTCGTCCCAGATGCGTGCTGTCTCTCTATCGATGGTTATTGCATGTGTACCGCGATCGAATGTACTAATCAAATTCAACTTGCCATCTATGCTGGAAGATCTGTCGTCCTCTCTACGCCCACCAAGCTCCAACCCTCTTCGTAGAAACTTTAAAGGTAGCCTCACCTGTTCAGCGTTGGTCGGCGTATATATACAGTGCACAGATGTTTTGGTCTCATCGTGCGTTCGCTCTACCTTACTTTACTCATCCGCGACATGGCTGCTACAGTCAAGCTTTCCGACGATATGGCGACGAGGGGAACTCTCACCGACGTGCTCATTGCAAGAGGTGTTGATGAGATGATAAGACTCGAGGAGTTGAGGCAAATGGTGAGTGTGCACAATTATCTTTTGCCTTGTCGTATCTATTGACGAGCGGTCTTCGTATAGGGACGCAAGTCAACAGACTTGGACCACCACTTCGCGAATCAACGAAACAAGGCAGACAACGCCTCAGAAAAAATGAATCGAATCTGGTTCCGCCAGATGAGAGTCTGCTTCCAAGAGATAGACCGGTTCACGATGGTGATGGCTTACAGGAAGCCACTTCTGTTCTTGGACTTGGGGTATAGTATATCCGTTGAATCATCATGTGTCTGTATTAATGAGATGCATGATAGATGCAGCCCGGGCGGCTTTTCTTCGTACATCTTGGCGCAGAATGCCCTGGCCAAAGGTGTCGGCGTCTCATTGGACGTAGAGAAGGGTGGACATGTCTGCCTCCTCGAGCAAAACGAGCGCTTTGAGCATCTTTCTGCGGACCTGACATACTATCAGCTGGGTCCCGCACATATCCCCGCGCCAACCCTTCAGACTGCACCGTCGGATATACAACTGCGTACATTCGATCTCGCAGTTTTGGACGGCCACCAGCTGCGCACGCAGGTGTCTGCCAACGAGTGGGACCGCGACCGCCTTTTGATATCTCAAGTCATCCTCGGTCTACGAGCAGTGAAATCGGGCGGAACGATCGTCGTCAAGCTCTCGCACCCCGAAATGGTACAGACCGCAAAACTCTTATACGCATTCGACAAGCTCGGGCATTTGAGGTTGCACAAACCCTCCACCATACACACCAACCGTGGCACATTCTATGCCGTGGTGAAATCCTTAGCCAAGGGACAGAATGCCCAGGCCATTCGCGCATGCGTTTTGGAAGGATTAGAGAAATTGTGGGTGGAATTGACATTCGGCGGAGATGGTCACGGGAGGTTCCTCACAGATGATGACCTCGACTTTATTCTCACAACACAAGATTTGGAGGACACGTTCATTCAACGCTTAGTTGAATTGGGGAGAGGGGTGTGGACAACGCAGGCCGATGCTTTGGAGGCGTGGTTTGTACGAAAGGGTATCTATTGTGCGCCTTAGCCATGAGCTACTCCGATCCGAACCTGGCGTGTAAAATGACAGTTCATTGACTATACAGCGATGAAGATAAATGTAGCACGACGAGTGATTTGCAAGGTAAGATAAATTCGTGTTGTAAGGGGCAAACTAAAGCAGTGAACAGCAACAACAATGGGCGACAGGCGAGTCGACAACCAGAATAATTGATCATCTGCGTGCTACCGACGGCTTGGATCTTGCTCTCTTGCAAGAACTGTTGCGTAGGTGCCTTGTCAGCGCGTCGTTACGCGTGAAGACAGTGGGACACGTAGGACATTCAAATGAAGCTGCCCTGTGTTTCTTGGTTAGGAGATGTCGTGCCATGTCCCCCTTGCCGTTGGTAAACACATCGCAACCCTCGTGAGGGCAGAAGACTCGTCGGAGGTCACCACAGCCAGTTTGCTTGCAACGAAATCCTTTGACCTCTACAAAGCCACTGCCAGCCACGGAGCCTACGCGGGACACGGAGCCAACCTTAGAAGAAGCCTGCCTTTTCGGTGGGTACCTCTGCTTGGACGTTACACTCGAGGCAACCGTACGTTTGGCTGTCATTCGGGTGATCTTGTGCGGGGAAGACTGCCTAGCTTCGCTCTTCCTCTTGGCCCCTGATTTTGCAGGCGGATCCGGAGGAGGAGCTCGAGACGTTGAAGAGGTTGGCAGAGGATCGATGTGAAGCGTGGCGGAAACCACAGACCATGCTAGTGGTAGCGTCGTCTTTGGGAGAGGTGCGAGCGTCCGTGAAGATGGTGCAGACGTATCGTGGAGGGAAGCTGCGGGAGCGGACAAGTCATCGGCATCGGAGTCCCCCAAGTCAGGGTAGTCGTCGGGGTCGGAATCGACAGAGTAGTACGCGGCTACAAGTTTTGGTCTGGGCGGACTAGGATTCGAGGGAATGAAGGTCGACGTCGGGTGCTTTGTGTGGATGATGTCGGCAGCGTCGTCGTGGTCGTCTTCGACATTCATCCGGTCGGCAGATATCAAGCCCACATCGTTTGGCTCGGGTGACTTGCTTAGCCTAGCTTCCATATCTTGGTCCATCTTTTCGGCCAAAATTCGGCTTTCTTGGTTCCAATCCAATAATACCTGCTCGTTTTCCTTGCCGATGTGTCGCATGCAAGAGTGCTTGGTGCACCCCTCACAGACGACCGTCGGTGCATTGAAAGCGGCCGTCGTATTGGACCCGAAGACGAACAAAGGCGTAGCGCGCACGGTTGGATGGCCGTCGGCTTCATGGCAGTCAGACTGAAGGCCCGAAAAATGTTGAGACAAAATCGTCGAGAAATGATTAATGACAAGCACTTACTGTACTACGATAGGCCTGGACCGACTGCGGAACTTCCACTCCGTAGGAGAGTATAGTGGAGGTTGAGCTTCCCTTGGAGTCCTGAGTGCGTGCATCGTCGGAGTGATTCAAGATAAAATCAAGTCGCATAGACATCTTGTGAGAGGCGCGCGAATGAGAGTAAAGCTGAGTATAGGAAAAGCCAACGGTGTCGGACACGCTTGCTCAGATAGTCACGGAATGAGAATATTAAGAGCAGCAGGAATATGAGAGCGTAGCTTTATATAATCTGGTCGTAGGCTCTGACGAACGTTTAAGTTGCCCAGGGTGGCCCCCTTTGTTGAACAAATAGGTACCGCTGGGGCCGCGGTGAACTTTGTTTGGATTTTGACATCGGCATTCAGAGACAAAAAAGTGAGCCCTTTGGTGGCCGTTCTTTGATTTTGTGGCGCCATCGGTCGAAGTTCCTATTGTGGTGACGACTCGTTAGTGATGGTCCATGGATATGGGTACGAAAATAAGCAGAGTATGGGATGATATGCTGCCACCGCTCGACATGCCGGGGCCCACAAGTAAGTACGAGATCAAAGCACGCGTGAAAATAGAGGCACTTACCTACTTGCCACTCCGCTGTGGTAGAGGTCCAAGTCGTGCTATTATTATTCTTGCGTTCTGTATTGGCTGGTAGTATCAGCGCACGCATAGGAAACTGATCAAAGCAATGAACATAAGGCTACATATGTGCGTCGACGAGGTAGATACAAGATGCAAAACAATTGGGACAGACAACGAAGATCGAAGGAAGGTATAATTGGGTGGACTCGCACAGCGGGTCTAGAAGGGATGCCACAGGCTGTCTCGCTTGGCCATGCCATGCTTCCGCAGGAAGGACGACGATTTGAGGCGATTGGTACTTCGTTTGCGCAAAGACCGGGACTGGCGTTTGCTATAAACGTGATTGTCAGCTACGTGAACGCGGCGGAACATGGACCATACGCACCAAGTTTTCGCATTGGGATTACCAATGGGAGGAGAGGGGATGCCGCTGCCAGTCGGCACAGCCGATTCCGTCGACGTGGATGCAGCGCTAGACGTGGACGCGGCGTTCGACGTGGACGACGGAATGGCGCTGCTAGTGGCAGTCGCGCCACCAGACAGGTCGGCCAGAACAGGCAGCACCGTCTGGTTGGGACCTGGCACCGGAAGGCTCGCATACGAGTCCTCAAAGATGTCGTTTTGCGCGCCATCCTTGAAGTTGTAGAGGTCGGTATAAAATGGGGGCGAGAACGTCCCCTCGAACATCTAATGCAATTGGTCAGACTGAAGGTCACTTGGCGCGTGTGGGGTCTTGGGACGCACGTTGTTCTGCTCGGCCTGGAACCAGTAGAACGGCTGCTTCGCGCCAAAAGTGCAGTTACCGGGCGTTGACTTGAAAGTGCGGACGTTGGCGTCGACGTTCGTCGTGTCGGCTCCACACCTTCTCGGAACTTGCGGTTTGGCCACAGGCGTCGTCGATGTTGCAGAAGTTACGTTGCACTTGAAGCCGTTCATGTAATCTAGAGCACGGTGAGCAGGGCTTCCTTCGCAACACGAATTGGCGACTTACTCTGCTCGCCACCACTGTCAGGTGAATGGATCCAAAACCACGCGCATGTGCATCCGCCTTCGGGGCAAGGCGGCATGCGCTCGGGAACCGCGAAATCCGTAAAACGGTTCAAAACACACGTCTGGTTGACACTGAACACCGCAAAGTCCTCCTTCTTGATGGCGCGCGCATCGCTCTCGTACGCAATTGCGAGTGCACAACCTTTGACATCGTCCGGACCCGTAGTATGATACTCCGCAGGCGGAGAGCCGGGGCAAGGATCGTTCGGCGCGTTGGGGTTACGGATGTCGCCGCCTTCGGAAGACGCGAAAAAGGACGTAGCACCTTTGTTGCACGCGATCTCCGTCGTGACGTTCTGTCCAGCAGGTAATTCAAAGACGTCGGTGGGGTTCGGTGGGTGATCGAGGTGGCCGTGGAACCACCACTGGTCGAAAGTAAAATTGACAAGCGGTGAGACGGGGCGGTTGTCATAAGGAAATGTTTGTTGGGTGACATTGAAACCATACATGCTAGGATGCCAGATCGCTGAGACGCGTCATTAGAAAGCTACAGCCTGAGATAAAGAGATACTCACAAGCATGGGCAGAAACCGTCGGGAAAACGTAGCAGATAGCTGCTAGGGAAATGGCAACGACGGACATGACGCAGAGTCGCGGCTACGGTTCAGGCGCTAGGCGTGAAGGCAACGGAGCTGCGCGTGCAATCCTGTGCACGGGAGACTGTAAGGACTGTGGTTCGGTAGAACGTCGAGTTCTTGCGGTTGTCTTGCTTTATGAGGGCGTTGTGAAGACAAAAAACAGAGTGGTCATTGTTCAAACTTCGTCCCGCCAAATTTACGTACACGACGGGATCTGCGGTTCTTTGCTACGCGCATTGTCGTTGTATGCGTATGTTGCATCAGTATTTTTGTCGAAAAAGATGTCAAGTTGTGCGAGATAGGACAGTAGAAATATGTTGTGCAACGATTGTTGCTCGTCGAGGGGAACGCGTCAAGAAACAGTGACAGACATTTTGGACAATGTCGCTGGCGGTGAGTCGGCCGGTCCTGATGGCCGCAATATTTCTATTCTAGGTTCTCCTCCCGGCCTTTGTCAATATTCAAATTCGCGACAGCGTTGTCGAGTCTGCTATCTGCCAGTGATAGCGCTGCCAGTGGGATGCTAGGACTACTGCTTGGCAGTGAACTTGTGTGAGTGAAACGGTTTCTTGACTGCTCTACTCGTTTCCCATTGAAAAGGCCATTGATAAAACATATACATACTTTCATTCGGTAGATTCTGATCAGCGGCTTAGCATCATTGCAACCGTCCTTATCTTTCTGCAACTCGAAGCATAAATAATGCATCTCCTTCCTCGTGAAGAAACGAAACTGTTACTCCACCAGGTCAGCTTGTGTGTTGTCAAGGATATGGTGGTAACTAACGGCACGTAGGCAGGGTTTTTAGCTCAGAAACGCCTGGCGCGAGGGGTTCGATTGAATCAAACGGAAGCGATAGCTCTGATTGCGTCCCAGCTCCAGGAGCGCATACGGGATGGCCATCATTCTGTCTCCGAGCTTATGCAACATGGGAAAACTATGCTAGGACGGCGGCATGTCTTACCCAGTGTACCGACTCTCTTGCATGAGATCCAGGTGGAGGGCACCTTCCATGACGGGTAAGTAGACAGCAGATCACAGTGGCAACATCAATTTACATATCAGCGCAGTGTATTCCTTGTCACTGTGCATGATCCCATATGCACCGACTCGGGCGATCTCGAGGCTGCGCTTTACGGGTCGTTCCTACCTGTACCCTCCGCGGATAAGTTCCCGATCATCGAGCAGTCAGAGTACGCGCGCGAAAAGATGCCAGGGGCTATAATCGCGAAAAAGGAGCGAGTCGTTATCAACCGAGGACGCGAACGGGTCCGGCTCCGTGTCACCAACAACGGTGACCGCCCTATCCAAGTAAGTTAGTCCGCAAAGCGCTTGGCTCACGCTGACCTGTGCGAGCATAGATTGGATCGCACTATCATTTTGTCGAAACAAACGCAGCTCTGTCGTTCGATCGTGCTAAGGCCTATGGTAAACGCCTTGACATTCCAGCGGGTACCGCTGTGCGCTTTGAGCCCGGCGACGTCAAAACCGTTACTTTGTGCTCTATCGCTGGGTCAAAAATTATCTCAGGTGGAAATCGGCTCGCATCGGGCGTAGTTGACTTTGGGAGGACGGAAGATATCATCGCTGCCCTAATTCAGAAAGGGTTCGAACATGTCGCGGAGCCTGGAGCGCTTGAGATCACAGTCGACACTGATATCGGACGCGAAGCGTATATCTCGATGTTTGGACCCACCGTGGGCGATAGGATTCGCTTAGGCGACACGGCGCTCTGGATCGAGGTTGAGCGTGATGAGGTCTGTCTTGTTACTCCGGCTATATTGCACTACTCACATTCGTCTCAGACGGTCTACGGAGACGAGGTCAAATTCGGAGGAGGTTTGTATGAGCAGATCCTTCTAAGTACGGGAAATCTGACTCTCCTCGCAAGGCAAATCAATTCGCGAGGGCCAGGGTCAAGCCACCGATCGATCTTCGGCCGAGACACTTGATCTCGTCATTACCAACGCACTCATCGTAGATTATTCCGGGATTTACAAGGTGCGTGTACCCATGCGCTTATGCGCCCGCACTCGGCGGCGTGCTGACTCACGACTGTCTAGGCCGACATTGGTGTGAAAAATGGGCTCATCGCTGGTTTAGGCAAAGCTGGCAACCCCGATGTCATGGAGAACGTGCATCCTTCGCTGATCATAGGCTCCGCGACGGAGGTCATTGCAGGCGAAAAATTGATCGTCACTGCCGGCGCCGTGGATGCGCACGTACATTATATCTGCCCTCAGCAGGTCACCGAGGCGCTTGCAGCCGGCACGACAACTATGATCGGCGGCGGGACAGGTCCGAGCGCAGGGACAAATGCGACGACGTGCACGTCTAGCCCCTTCTATATGCGCCACATGCTCGCTGCTACAGATGGTCTACCAGTGAACTTTGCGTTCACTGGGAAGGGCAATGATGCGGGACCGACGGCGTTGGAGGAAATACTGATCGCTGGTGCATGTGGGCTGAAGCTGCATGAGGACTGGGGATCTACCCCTGCGGTCATTACCAACGCTTTGGATGTTGCGGATAAATATGATGTTCAAGTGGGTCTTCTTTCACGTAGTCGCGTAGATCGTGTTTGACCCTTCATACAGGTGAACATCCATACTGACACATTGAACGAGAGCGGCTTTGTTGAAAGTAAGTCCTACGAAACGACAGCGACTGCGAGCTGATTATTATATAGGCACCATCTCTGCATTCGGAAACCGTACGATCCATACTTATCATACTGAGGGAGCCGGTGGCGGGCACGCGCCTGACATCATCGTGGTTTGCGAGCATAACAATGTTCTGCCATCATCTACAAACCCAACTCGCCCTTACACAAATAATACGCTAGACGAACATCTTGACGTGAGCCGTTTATCTCGGACTCGATTGAACTGCCTCAAACAACCTCTTGCAGATGCTTATGGTGTGCCATCATCTGGACAAATCAATACCAGAAGATCTCGCTTTCGCCGAATCCCGCATTCGTGCAGAGACAGTCGCAGCTGAAGATGTACTTCATGATACGGGCGCCATATCCATGATCAGCTCCGACTCGCAGGCTATGGGCCGGGTGGGCGAGGTCGTCAGTCGTACATGGAGAACGGCAAGCAAGATGCGAGAATTCAGAGGTCCTCTCGCTTCCTTGGGAGACGTCGAGGGCAACGACAACGGTCGCGTTAAGCGCTATATCGCGAAATACACAATCAATCCGTTCGTGTTCTTTATGTCGCTTGTGTGTCGTATCGTACTGATGTATGGATCTAGTGCGATTACCCACGGCATTGGACACATGGTTGGGCACGTCGGTGTTGGTACACTGGCCGACCTCGTCTTATGGAAACCGGAGAACTTCGGCTCAAAGCCTGAAATGGTCTTGAAATCGGGCGTGATTGCAGTATCACAAGTGCGTGCCCTTGACTCTCCTTACACTCACGTAGTATCTCACCTATCTTCAGATGGGCGATGCCAATGCGTCCATTCCCACCGTCCAGCCATCCTACGCCAAACCCATGTGGGGCTCGCATCCGTCATCTGCGGCACTCAACTCCGTCGCTTTCGTTTCCCAGATATCCATCACATCTGGCACAGTCGCATCATATGGTCTCTCGAAACGTTTCGAAGGTGTCAAAAATTGTCGAGCGGTGACAAAGAAAGACATGAAGTGGAACGACGCGACGCCAAAGATGACCGTAGACCCCGAGAGCTACGATGTGCACGCTGACGGGATTTTGGCGGACGTGGAGCCTGCTGAAAGATTGCCGTTGGCGAGAGTCTACAACTTTTTCTGATCTATGGTCGCAAATTTGTATGTTGTACATTTAGCGTTACTGTTTAACTTTCTACTGTAGCATCCGCTGTTTTCTATGATTTGTCAGCTTCTAGCAAGCGTTGAGTGCGCACTGAAAGCCATCGAAGTAAAGAACAAATAAGCATAAACAGCAGTCGCGGAGTCGGACATCGAAATCATCTTGGCAGAGGCACGGCACGCGTCGCGCCTCGATATGGCCCACTCCTTGCTATCCTGCATCCTCCAGGTCTTCACAGTCCTTTAGCTATCATCTAGAATTCCTCTACCGCTGGAAAAATACATCTGCCGCAACTCACCGCCATACTAGGCTCGCTGTCTGGAGCTGTTTCCGAAACTTGAGGCAAGGGATCATGGACAAGGACAACCGAGACGACATAACTTTCGCGACATTGTCTGACCTCAAACTCCCCGTCACTTTTCGAATGTATGCATTCGCGGCCATTGCATCCTATATACTGACCTAAAAACGACACAATCAGATCCCAGCTCGAAGGGATAAGGCATCCGAGGCCGTTCACTGAACTCCTAGATCAGCCCGAGCTTCGATTCCACGGCGTCCAATCTTCGTGAGCATACTCTTAGCACATACACACCGGTTTTAGTAATCTCAGCGTGAAGAACGTTGTCAGATATATATGTCACCTGTCAACTCATTGCGGATAACAAGCCATTAACGATCCCGTTTCGAACGTCCTTCAAGGCGTTCAAGACAAACTACACGTACGCCTATTACCTTTTTCCTCGCTGGAATGATATTCATCATAATATGTACATGTATCTAGGTGGAATGAATGGATAACCCTACCAATTCGATACTGCGACCTACCGTTAAGTTCACAGATTACCTTTACGGTTTGGGATATCGCAGGTCCTCGAGCAGCCGCTCCAGTGGGGGGATCTACGTTTCGAATCTTCGGCAAGAAGTGGTATGTCGTCTATCCGTCTGTGGAGGCCTCAAACACTCACGGTGGGCCAAGGACTCTAAGACGGGGCAAACACCGATTACTCTTATGGCCTGGGCGGGAGGCGGATGGCTCTATTGAGACGACCACGCCCAGTAAACTCGAAACACGGGACGAAATGGGCCGGCTGGAGAAGGTAAGGAAACCATGGCACAGTGTAATCAACCGTGTTGACGGTTCCCATAGCTTGTCAAGAAGTACGAGAGGGGTGACTTACCAAAGTCCGACTGGCTTGACAAGCTAGCCTTCAGAAAGATGGAAGAGATCCACGCGGTACGCCGTTCTCTTTTCGAGGGCTTGTACACAGCTGGAATGAACTTACAGGCAGAAACTGAAAAATCAGAGAACCTTTTTCTCTACATTGATTTACCTCGCTTCGACTTTCCAGTTATCTTCAGTGAGCCCGTAAGTTTTCAATTTCCCGCTGGTGTCACTACTTACATACCGTGCACCAGGAAGCTCATAGTGCGACAGCTACGTCGAATATTATACAGCCTGTCGCTCAACCACCAGGCGCACCATCTATCTCGTCTACCTTTGCCACTGATACACATCTGTGGGCTATTCTTGACCCCGAAGTTGCCCGTGAAAACCCAGTAGAAGACAAACATCGGCGGCTCGTCCGTAGCCACCGAAGTAGTCCTTATGACAGAGAACTCAAACCTAATGCCCAGAATCGCGACGAGCTTGGGGTGAGCCTCAAATTCATTGTAGACCGTCAATATCTCAACTCTTCTCCAGGAAATATTGAACTACGCCCCCAGTCAACCGCTCAATGCTGAGGAGAAAGACCTTATCTGGAAATTCCGCTTCTACCTCGCTCGGGATAAGCGTGGCTTGACAAAGTTCCTCAAGTCAGTCACATGGAGAGACCCGTCGGAGGTCAAGCAGGCTGTGGAGGAGCTACTGCCGCAATGGACCGAGATTGATACAGACGATGCGCTGGAGCTCCTTGGACCGGGCACTGTGGATTCGCGTGTGCGGGCGTTCGCGGTGCGGCAATTGAGCCGGGCTGACGACGATGTAAGTGTAGCCGTATTCTGTCTGTGATCTGTGCTGAAGATATATCGCGAGTAGGAATTGCTATTATATCTTCTACAGCTTGTTCAAGCACTGAAGTTCGAGAGTACGGCTAGTGACCAACGATCGTCACGGTCTACGACCAGCGCTATATCATACGACGACAGCGGACTCGCTGATTTCTTGATAGCGCGCGGTGTACAGAACCTCCCGTTAGGAAACCGCCTTTACTGGTACCTCATGGTCGAAGTTGCTCTCGAAGATAGGATGATGGCCAAAATGTATGGTCGTGTCGTGTTCAAGTTTATGAACAAGATACTCGAGGTATGTATCCTCACCCCCTCAATGCAACCAGTTATCTGACCGGCACCCTGACAGTCGGAGAACGGCAGCGAGCGGCGAGATCTGATGCGCAGGCAAGGCGTGCTTATCGACACTCTCGCGAAGCGCGCCAAGGAACTTCGGACGTCGAAAGACCCGCGGCCGAAAAAAATCGAGAAACTGCGGTCCCTGCTCATGGACTCGAAGAATGGCCTCGCGACAATGGCACCACTTCCCCTTCCTCTCAACGCAAGCATCGAGGTAACAGGCATCATCGCGGAGAAGTCGTCGGTCTTCAAGTCCAATCTCTTCCCGTTGCTCTTGTTCTTCCAGTGTTCCGATGGCTCCGAGTTCCCTGTCATTTTCAAGGATGGCGATGACATGCGGCAGGATCAGCTCGTCATACAGCTGTTCACGCTGATGGATCGTTTACTGCGGAAGGAGAATCTTGACCTGAAGTTGAGCCCGTACGATGTACTGGCGACTGGTCCGTTGCAGGGAATGGCCCAGTTCATTCCTAGCAAAACCATTGCCGCCATAGTGAGCGAGAACGGGACCCTGCTAAACTATCTTCGGGCAAACAATCCCGACGAGGGCAGCGTGGGCACGTATGGAGTCGAGCCCAGCGTAATCGATACCTTTGTACGCAGTTGTGGTATGTTCCAGTCGTGCCTAGTTCCTTGCCAAATCTAACGTTCTTGCCCTAGCTGGCTACTGCGTCGTCACTTACTTGCTAGGAGTGGGCGATCGTCATCTTGATAATCTTCTTTTGTCTCCCGATGGTGAGTCGTTTTGCTTGTCTTTGTAATACCACAGCCATTTGACTCTTCACGGCTACTGCTAGGTCATTTCTTCCATGGTATGCCCTACTTCTTATATCGGTTTTGCAGGCTCTGATAAGATTGATACAGTCGACTTTGGATATATCCTTGGACGCGATCCTAAGCCATTCCCGCCGCCCGTCAAAGTCTGTAAAGAGATGGTCGATGGCATGGGCGGTGCGCAGTCCACGCATTACGCACGGTTCAAGAACTTCTGCTTCACGGCCTTCACCATCCTCCGCAAGAGCGCCAACCTCATTCTCAACTTGGTGGCACTGATGGTCGACGCGAATATCCCTGACATCAAGCACAGGGACGTGCACGAGCAGATACAGGAGAAGTTCAGGCTGGACTTGACCGAAGAGGAAGCTATTAAGCACTTCGAGGCGTTGTTGAACGAAACATCATACTTCACTGTCGTACTCGACCGCATACACGACCTCGCCCAGTATTGGCGAAGTTGATCTCACTGCGGCCGATGGCGACTACATGTACATGTAATTAGAGCGAATGATTGATATCCACCAGACGTATTGAAGGTGCATATTGCAGGAACACGACCGAAATTTGCTGGAAGACAACGTTGTTGGTCCAGATGTCCATCTCAACAAGTAGCGGAGTGAGTGCTATTTATCCATCCGGATGATGTTCAGGTACAGTGCGCTCTACTTCTACCACCTCGTTTCCCTGCAACTCCCCCATTCCTATCGTGACATCGCGCTCCAGGTTTTTAGAGACAACAGGCACGTATGGCAGCAGGTCTGTCCTTGGCGCACGATCAGGACCTGCCCAATGTGTAGCCTCGCCCCGAGAAACATTGTCTTCGTCGTAGAGCCCTGTACCCTCCAGTTCTACAAAGAACGAGCCAACCGTAGGCGCTGTTTGGATGACGCTGTTATATGCAGGTGTGCAAGAGCGGAGGTTGAGCAGAAGCCGTGATGTGATGACCACAGAAAAGCTGGAGAGTCGGTGTTAGCACAAGGGCAAGAGGGGAAACTTGGTGGATCCTACATATTTGATGGTGTAGAATTTAAAGACTCGATCGTCGACTGGGGGGTTCAATCAGTTCCGGGCATATGCTAATGTCGGATCAATGTGCACTGCTTACATTGCCAGTCTAGAGTGTTCAAGTTAGAAACTGCCAGTATGTATGTAGAACTTAAATAGCTTACCATACTTAGCGTAACATTGACTGCATTTGCCGCGAATAAAACACTGCATGAGGGTGTCAGTAGCACACACACGCAACTTGCGACTTCAGACGCACAAATAAAATATAGTCCCTAGATGCAGAATAAATGCGAAATGAGAAATGAGAAATGAGAAATGCGTTTCGCGTTGGGGAGAGACCAGCTCACCGTCACGCAATAAAAGTGACACGAACTCCATACGTGCTCCAGTTCCACGGGCTTCGGCTTTCATTCGAAGCGCTTTGGCCAGAGTCATTACAAAGGTATATGTGTCGAAGAGGCTTAACATGCCCCAGGCACATGCCATAGCTGTAGGAAGTGTGGGTGGTCAGTTTTTGTTTATGGAGACGCCATTTTACTGCTTACACATGCGGCTGGGAAAGAAGGGTCGTCGTTAGTGTAGATACATCGTCGTGGATATGAGAGGATATTTACCCTATATAATCGGAGGATCTAACTACAAAGCAGCCACCATATTGTACCGACAGATCTACACTGTCCGTTATATGGACAGTGGCGCGCTGGGCGATAGTTAGACGCCGGAAGGAAGTACAAAGTGGTACGGACTGAGATGCTTACCGCCGCCGCAATGAGTGCAAGGATGGCAATGACTACTGTCACCAACATCACCACAATTTTGCGTTCGTACAAAGCCCACACCCTTATGGCTGCCATAACTGCGAATGAAAAAGTGTCAGGTCGCGTATGATGACACGCTTATCCGCAGTACTCACGACACACGGGAATTTGGCAGATCACGCTTGCAGCGCGAGATAAATGAGTGAATTGCTCACAGCTGAAACTCCGTTAGGCGTGAAATGCATGTGCATTGGTAGAAATTCGTCACTGACCTCTACAAAAGGATGAGATTGATGAGGACCGCACGATCAAAAAGGGTACGTACTTCGCGTGGCAGATGTGCAAACATCGAGTAGACGATCGGTATATAGACCGCAAATGAGAAGTAACGGTTGAAATAGAACAACAGGGTGAACCAGTTGAAAGGACGGTCCCAGAAACATCTGACTTCATCGGCGAAGGTCAACAGGTGATCTTGGTATAACACGACTGTTGCAGTGGGATTTGGTGGGCACGTCAGCTCAAGTACAGCATCCCGCGTAATTACTCACCTATCGACGCCAGTTTGTAGTACTTGAATGCCGTGCTAGAGCACGGACAGACGTGCACAATCCCCGTCAATTCGCAAGCCCTACTTGTCTAGGTTACGAACTCACCAGGCCAAGATATCTTCGGTGCCCGACATTGCCCATGAAACACTGTAAATGGCCGGTAAGGTCTGCGGTGTGCGCCAGTTAGTGGTTGATAGTGTAGGTGTTCATGAGTGTTGAGAGCAGAGCGCGTCAAGTGTGTCGAAATGCCGGTTTCCTCGAGGTTTCCTGCAACTGCCCATCCTGCAAGCCGCCATGCATGCATCATAGATTCGGAGATTCACGCGGAGGTCGCCTGCACTGCATTTATAGACGCCGATATCTGGTGCTTCGAACTGCGCACCTTGTGCCTGCGAGGCTCGTGGGCTAAGAGTACTTGGCTGAAATACATTAGAGACTTTACTACCTACCTACCTTTGACGACGAGGACCGTTGAACAGTCGACCCGGTAGCGGAACTTGGGCTCAGTACCTCAGCTTCGAGTACCTGTCAATGAGGCCGACCACGCGACTACTGAAAAGGACTTTTCTGCGCTTGGAACAGCTTCGAGCCTTCGACGACCCTCCGTGTCAACATGTTACAGCGAGAAACTCGGCTCTGATGGATGTGAGTAATTTCGTTGAATACGCTGCTCACTCAGGGTTGATGCTCGAAGAAAGTGGGGTAGTTCAGGTTGAAAGTTCTCAAGCTCAACCGTGCACAGCACGGATGAGAGACCGATGACGATATTCCGACTTGGACCACGGTTGACAATGCAAAGAATCGTGTATGTAGTCTAAGATGCGTGTACATTAGTTTTGTGGTCCGTCCTTACCTGTGGCCGTCTCGAGTCTAGCTATAGTTAGTTTGAAATGCCATCAACTTTGCGCGCCGCTGGGAGAGGATCGTCTTAACGCTGCCCAGATTTTGTCTTCTATCGACCGGATCGTGACGGCTGGGGTATTCAGACTGGTCATGAAGTACGCAACGTTCCCAAGGGTGCGGAAGTGGATACCAAATGGCGCTCCACCAGGTGCCGAGGAAACTACGGAGTCGCCGTCCACAGTCGTTTTTATCGACTGAAGGACTGCTTGCGCGGTCTTCGAGCTGTAGCCTGTAGAAAGAATGAGTACCACTCCAAGAGCTCGCCTGCAAAGAAAAACATACCAGCGCTAGTATCCTTCAATTCGACGGCAAGGACAGTGCCTAGCGTCATAACATCGCTCACTATCTCCATGGACGAGACCGTCTTCACAAAACCGGGATCCCAGAAACTCCACACATGGTCGGGTCTGTCGGACTTGGGTGTTTCAGGTGCCCATGCGCTCTGTGCCGTTTGCCAACTCTGGCTCGACGGCAGCCTCTCGATTATATTTAGCGTCTCGTTGGCGACCTCACAGCCCACAGCGTGCGCCGTGTAGCTGTGACCGTGGAGGAGGGCATCCGTTTTGTTCTCGCTCAGGAACGCCTGAAATATCGAGTCGGTGGCAAGCGTAACGGCCAATGGTAGTAATCCGCCGGTCAGGATTTTGGCGTTCACCAATATATCGGGATTTACTCCGAGCAGGGGCCCAGTGCTTTGCATCCCGATACGGTAGAGACCCACGAAGACTTCATCGAAGATGACCGGGACGCCACGCCATTCGGATCCTGTCGTAGGGCCGGCGGCGCCTCTGACGACGTCGATCATGACTCGTTGGAAGAGAGGATCGACGAAAATCATACCGCCAGCACCCATGAGAAGGGGCTCGAGCACTAGAGCAGCGAACTTGGGTCCACCATTCTCCTGAAGATTGCGAAGAGTTCGGCTGATGTATTCTCGGTAGGTGTGTGCGAGAGGAGTGGTCAAGCGATCGGGGACGTCGTATGCCCATGTCAGAGATTCGGCGTCAACGGTGGTTTCAACCTCCTTCCCCGAAATGGACCCAGGGAGGGTGATCACGACTTTGCCATTTTGGAACGATATCGTGGGCGGGTCGAACCAGTAGCCCTTGGCATTGTGCCACTCGCAAGTGTACACGCCCTCCTCGCAGGCATCCATCGCCCCAATTGTGTCACCGTGATAGCTGCCTTTCAAGCCAATGACGCCCAGATTCGACTTCGCTTCGGCGTCCAGGTTATCACCCTCGCGAGCAGAGAAGGCACGAAGGGCCATCTTCAGAGCGATTTCCATGCCCGTAGCACCGTTGTCGGATATGAATGCGCGCGCAGCCCAACCTTTTCCGGGACCCTCGTGTACTAGGTGCTCAGCAAGCCGCAGTGCTGGCTCGTGAGTAGCTTGCGGAAACATGACATGTCCGTACCGCCCGGCTGCGCGTGCAGCGGCGACCGCGAGAGACGGATGGGCGTGACCGATGGCCTGAGTCCACCATGATGCGGAGCCATCGAATTGCGGCTCGAGGCGGGATTGCGAGGCTCCGCGGCGCGGATTGTATACGCTGAAGAAGTCGGAGTAGGCGCTGTCGATGACTGTCACGTCTTCTTCGCCTTTTACAAGCCCGTGCTGGACAAAGGGCCACCAGACCGTATCGAGCGTGCGTCGCGGCATGGAGTCCAACTCCTCCAGGCGTCCCCTGTGCGTGTCATCTAGGATGCGCAGTACGTCAAACATTGCCCCCTCCTTGTTTTTGGGCACAATTTGGTTGTAGTAGTTCTCGGTCGCGATAAAATTTTCCGCGGCGTTCGAAATACGTTCGGGTGGGGGGTCCACGGTCATGACTGTGACGTTGCGGTCGCCGAAATATGGTTTCAAGTACTCCCAGTTTCGATAATATTCGTCGCGGAATATCAGAATAGCATCGACCATATATCCACGCAGCATCAACGACTCGTATGACGAGATTGTCGAGCTGATTCCACCCAGTCTCGAGTCCCCGATCAATATGGTCGGCAAGAAAAGAGGCCGATAGCTGTCGGCCTGAGTCGTCCCAGACAGCGTGGGGCTATGAACACCTGAAAAAATCGGCGCAGTCAGTCGGAAAAGTCAATGTTGGGACTCAAGCCTTCCCAACGCATGGGGACCTTTTCTTGATGCCTAGACTAAAACTCACCTCCCGCGGTCTCCACATACATGTGGCCGTACTTTTCGCACTGCGCTGCACATCGTCGAATGTGGCTGGCAACGGACGTAGCGAATGTTTCGTCCGAAGGGACCACAACCTTGGAAAGGTTACTAAATAACACACGCAGAGTCGCAAGAGCCCCACTTCGCTTGTATTCAAACCAGGCTCCAGCGTAGCTGCGAGGTGAGGGCTCACGGGCTCGGTGAACCGATACAGACATTCTGTACGGACCCGATTGTTATTGAGGTGCGCTCCAGCATAGCGATTGACATGCCTGGCATGTACGTGAGCAAAAAATCGATATATACGTTCTATAATCAGTGAATAACCAACCCGTCATCAGCCTCTTCAGGGGGACCAGTGCTGACTGGCTTGAGATAGAAAACAGGATGATGGTTGGCCGCGGAAGCCCTGACCAAAGCCGAGGTCAGGATTGTTTTCCCGACGTCGGTATTCGCTCCAAAAATTTGGTGAACTCGAAGATGCTTGAACAGAAGAGACATGCTGGCATCAAAACATACTGTTTTTCTGGGTGGACTGCAAGGACTTTCAGTAGCAGCAATCCACTTCGGACTGCAGTCGGTGAAGCGAATTGAAGAAAAGAGTTCCGAGTGCCGATGACGCGTCTTTCCGATCTCTTGGGGTGCTCGAGCTCGGTGGCGTGACCGAACTCGTCCTTGGATGCGGGCTGCTCGAGCTCGTCGTCAACAAATCTAGAGACTCAAAAGTTTCCAACGTTGGCCAACTCTCTGTTCCGTACCGTCTTGGGCCATGCTACGGCAGAGAACGTCAGGAGCACGCGCGGGCTGCATCCCAAAAGTCAACCCGAACGCCTTGCCAATCCTATGAGTCCAAACGGTCCGCTGCTGACCCACATAAAGGCTTTGGAGAACGCAGCTACCAGCTCGCAGTACATGTCCGGATAGACTGGTAGCCAATGCAGAACGCCTCCGAGCCCATTGCGGAAGACTGCCTACAAATGAAACGAAAAAGGCCTCGTTGATGCTGCTTCTTGTTATGCACCGACGAGACTTCGTTCGGAGGAAACGATGTCGCGCCCCTGTGGTGAGTGTCACGTCCTAGAAGAGAAAAATTGACGTCTATCAATAATGTAGGAGGCGGGCGATAGAACTATGTATTTACCCCAATGCAAAAATCAGTGCTCGGCAAAACGTCCAGGCTGCATCGCAAGATGTGAAGGTCATTGTGGTACGCGCCGTCTCGTCAAGCTTCCCGGCCAATACTACGCAACCGCGCAATCTTGAAGCCGGTCAGAACAGGTGCCAGAAATTCTCTTGGTCCGAGGGAGAAGCGCTGCTGATGAACAGGATTCTACGCTGAACGGTCGCAGGCCTCCCCTTGCCTTGATGGGAGAGACGACGATTGTTATAGTGCGACTTTACAAAACGCGCTTGCGCCTCCTTTGTACCAGGCCACCACTACAGCATCTCGGATTTCTCCGGGCTCAATGGCGTCCCTGGTGGACAATGAGCCACCCACCTTATATGTCCACGTTTTGGCTCTCCATCACTTTTTTCGTGCTTCCTCGCTGTCCCGTTCATTTCGGTCGGGGGTGGACGGTGTCAATCTGAGATTGGAGCACCATCTAATCCTCCTCGACGTTATAAGAGACGACGACGACTTGCCTGCACTAATCTCCCCCCTCCCCCAGTGCACCCTTTCCTCCCACCCAATAGCTCCGCAGTCCTCCCCTCACCCACCTTCAAGCCTCCTGCAGCACTCCTTCCTTACAAAGTCGTCATTGAGCTCCGTATCTAACGTCCTTCGACAGCATCTACTGCGTTCTTTACCATGGCACCTCAACGCTCTTCCTCCAAGAGATTGATCTCAAGACCGCTTCCCTGCATCCCTACAGGCTCCTGCACCGAGGTACCCACGCTAAGCCACCTTGGAGTGAGTCCCGCCGACATGGAATACTACCGCATGCGCATGGAGGAAAAGCGCGCGGTTGGCGAAAATTGGAAGGTGCGTCACGCCCCCGACAGTTCTTTTGACGGATCGTTCATCTGCTCCACCCGTAGTACACGGTCGACGAAGACGGCCTTTTCCAGAATCCTCGCCCTGCACCTCGCCCACCCCCCGTGGACCCTTTGGCAGTAAGCCTTTTGCCATTGCTTTGACATGTCCTCGTATAGCTAATCTGTTCCTTGATGTTGTAGCCTGAACTTGAGCCGCTCCGCTATACCGTAACGCGTCCTAAGGCGGTGGATCTATTATCGCCTGTATGTTGTTCGTTGTTCTTCAGTCACCGCTCACCTACTGATATGACTTGCACCCTTTGGCAGAAGAGCACCAAGTTTTTTGGGCCCGCGCAAATGCTGGACCATCACGCCACCGTCGATGTCAAAGAGAACTCAAGTCCGGCAGAGAAAATACGATGTGCCAGCTCTTCCCCTGCGCGTCGATTCTTCTCTTTTGGGTGCGTCAAAGCCTATTTCCTTTTGCACGCTCTTACTGACTGTTTGCGGGCAGCAAAAAGTCTAGCAAGGGTAACACCACTGGACCCGGTACTCGTGGTCTCAAACCACAGAAGTCGGCGACGTTCAACTCCGACCCACCGCCCCCGGCACACCAGCTCTCTTCCTCTAGGTCTACTCCGAATTTACTCAAACCGGCGAATCACGCCAACTCGGTCGACCCTCACGATACCCGACCTCTGGCTCCTCCTGTCCCAAAAATCCCCCAGGTGCACCGCGCATCCACGATAAGCCACCCCCCGGTGCCTCAAGCCAAAGTCGAGCCTCTCCGAATCAAAGCGCAGTCAGCCGCGAGACGCCCTTCGCCTATTGCCGTGCCGATATACAAAGAGCGCGACGACGTCGAAACGCCTTCCATGGACCCTACCGGCCTCTACCTGGATGTGCGCGAATGGGACGTCAGCACCCACTCCGCGAAGATGTTCATCGTCGGACCCGACTCTAGCACCTGATCGCTCGACTCAATCATCACTGGCTCATTTGCTTTGCCCTGCATCCTAGCGAAGTCGTTCAAGACTAGCACATTCATTTCCAACGCTCGTTTCTCAGTTGTATCGTTAGCTCCTCATTATTTAATTCCACATTGCCTCATTATCAAGTATCAAGTATCTGCGGTTATTATAATGTCTATATCTGTATCCACGTATTCTCCATCTAAATTCCAATGGCCACAAAGTCGACCAAGTCCTCGGGCTACGAAACCGGAAGCGCTCGGGTTTTCCAAGGGATTCACGAGTCCACGACCGCACTCGACGCTCGCTAGAAGCTGACTAATCAGAGTAACCTTGACGGAGTACTCAAAGTTCGTGCTTTCTTCGATATCGCTACCGCCTGTGCAGGCACTCTGCTCGCAACTCTGTCAACGCCGGCGCACTGCGAATACGAATCCCAAATTGACGATATACGTATATATAGAGTGCGCTGATTTTCACTTATCACCGCTGCTTCTCTGTGCTAACAATGCAGGTAGGGCATCTCACGGTCGAGGCTCGAGCGACGAGCATGTTTTACCTCTTCCCGCGCCGCATGCTATGGCTTAGGAAGTCGCAGACTGAGCGCTCTAGCAGTGAACGCATCACATCACTGTTGGACCTGTCTCAGCGAAGAAGTTGGCCCTTGGGCGCCTCTGTAGACTATATAACAGGACTATGATGAACAGTGTGGGACTCCCTTCCTCGTAGATTCCCACTGTTCTCGTATGGCCTTCATAGCCCGTTACATTCTTTTTCTGCCTCTCTTTTTTCTGTCTAATCTGGGCACTGCGTTAGCCGTGTTCCAATACCGCTTCTGTGAGTCGCTGCGCATGCTCGCGGGTTCGCTGTATACTAACTTCGATTATAGACGACAATGGCGGGTGTGACCACGCCTCGGCCACCAGTGATACGTCCCCTCCCAATGATTCACCTCCGTATGTCCCGTGCCAATCGTGCCCTAGTTGCCCTGGCTAATGAGAATATGACATGAAAGGTTGAAGGGGGATCCTGGCAACTGCTACAACGCCCCCCTTGGTGATCCCGGCTGGAACAGGCTAGAAATTGACTGGGCTGGCCAGGCCGGCAACGCAAGCTGTATGCGATGCTCTTTTGCTTACCTCTGTCAGACTGCCCTAACATATACACATGACAAGGTGGGCCCAACGGCTTTGGTGCCATAACGTACTGCAATGTAGACTGCGCGCAAGGCGATTCAGGCTTGCAAATAGGACCAGGCATGTTCTGCTTTGCAAACCCCCAGAAGTACGTCTGCACTTTTGAGTCGACTTAGTGGTCGCCACTAATGCTCTTTGTTCAGCTGCGCTCTTGGCTCTTTGTACGTTAAATTCCTCAGTGTCTAAGCTAACACTTTCTCACACAATTACAGCCGTGTGCCCTGCGACGATACGGTCACATCCACGACCACTACCTCAAGCTCTGTCGTTACGACTACTAGCTCGCCTGTCGTGGTGGCCAGCCAATCGCCGTCATCACCTCCGCAACCGGTAACCACCACCGGTTCGAATCTAGCCTCCTCAGCAAACGTGCAAACGCCAAACCAAGCCGCTGTCACTGCCCCTGCCCCGAGTTCCCTTTCATCTGGAACCGTTCAGAGGGCGGCACAATCATCTCAATCTCTCGCCGCCTCGACCGCGTCAAACCCGTCTTCGGCGGCCCCCAGCGGCCTCACAGAAGGGTCCCAGACGATTGCGACATCCGCCACAACGAACTCACCCTCTGTAGCAGCCACATCGCCCGCCCAATCTTCCAGCGCCTCCACGAGGCTTTCTGCAGGGACTATTGCTGGTAAATTTTCTCCTGCGGCCTGCGAATGTTCGCCCTTCTCTAACTCATCGTGTGGCCTCCTAGGTATAATCGTCGGGGTCCTAGTGTTCTGCATAATTCTGGCCTTTCTAGTGAGAAGGTTCTACAAACGTCGCCCTCAAGACAACGCATTCTCTCCCGACCCATTCTTGCCGTTGTCCGGACCTACCTCTCTGCACGATAGCAAGAGCATCGTTGACACGCCGGCACCGACAAGGACGCCGTCCCTCGTCATTCGATCGACATCGACGACTGGATCAACTAGCCGCCCTGATCCTTCGCCGCGTTTCGTCCATCACATAGATGTGGCAGATATACCTCCTCCTCCTCCTCCCGAAGAGATCGTTGTTGATCTGCCACCCCAGTATATCGATCGCCGCACATAAACATCCGTTTCACGCATGGATTGCTACTACTCGGCGCTCATTGCACGGCCAATACACGTCGGACGGTCGGATGTCCTTTTTCTTCGTTTCGGGCAAGTTCCGGATAATTAGTTAAAACGCGATTTGCTTGTTGGGTTTTGCTTGCCGCCACCCGCGTTGAACGCAGGACCATACTGGATCCGGATCACCCATCTTGCAATTTTTCTTTGATCCTTTCTCCGGCGAGTTCGAGATTTCGATTGTCTACCTACCGAGCGTCGTTAGAATCGCAGCCCCAGACATTGTCGTGACGGACAGGATTTCATCCGCGGAGTGCGCTCGGACATGCCTGCGACCTATAATGGCTACGGTATTCTAATCGGTCTGTGGTTCAAACAATGCGCAACTCTGACATTCATCGACGACTGGCCTCAGATTGAGCTTGTCTGTGGGCGCCATCGCTGCTTGATGAGCTTGATGAGCGCTCAGATGCACCCGGCAGGCTGTAAAAATTAAAGAATCCGAAACTTGGCTGATCTTGGACAGGAATTACTTAGGAACTCGTTGATCAATTGATGCCATGTCCCGATCCTTCATCAACACTTTTCACCAACATGGCAGCCCGCAATCTTTGCTTGACCCTTTTACCGTCTCCCGCTGCTTGCGGTACTTGCTAGCATGTCTCTCGTTACACGCGGCACTCTCCTGGTAGCCCTGGTTTTTCTATGGGGTACAAGCACCACATTGGCGTTGCGATATCGTTTCTGTGAGCTGCTTATCTTCTTCAGGGTATCTCGCAGCTCTGACTAGAACGGCAGACGACAATGGTAGCTGTGACCATGATTCCCCCGCCAATGCTACGTACCCTCCCAATGATTCAGACCCGTGAGTTCCTTACAAATCGCGTTGCCGTTCTACCAACGTTCTGAATCAATTGCAGGATTCAAGGGGTTATCGGGGGCTGCAACAGTGCACCCGTTGGCACCGATTGGAATCAAGTGGAAGTCGACTGGGTTAGCCAGTACAGCACTAGCTGTACGTACTACTAATTTCCTCAACCGGAGCCATTCATCCAATCTCATCTGAACGTATTTGAAGGCGACGGGGTCAACACAGGCGACATAGTGCTCATTTACTGCAATGTCAACTGCGCCGGACAGTCCGCAGAACTTCCAATAGGCGATAACTGCTACGCACCTATTGATGGGTAAGCTTGGTACTGTGTCAAGCCTATGTTTTGTCCCGCTCATTCTTTTGTGTATCTAGTTGCGCCTTCGGATCCTTGTAAGTTTCACTTTTTGAGCTCAAACCAACAAGCACTTAATTTATCGGTGTTTTTAAGTCGCATCTCCTGCGATGCGGATACCACTTCGGGCAGCTCGACCTCCCAATCTACGTCTAGCAAGACCACGTCGTCTTCTTCGTCGACCCCTCCGCCGTCATCGTCAACAACTCCCACATCAACCTCTGTGACCTCCGCTACAACTACACAGCAAACATCTCCAGTTGTCACGACCACCGTCACGAGTGCGGCATCGACAAGCACATCATCATCACAGTCATCCGTGTCCTCGACTTCGTCTTTGATTGCGTCCTCGACGACCGACAGTGTAGCAGTGCAATCGTCCCAAATTGCCGCCACGACCGGGACGAATGTGCCCTCCGCAGCGGCTAGCATTCCTGCGCAAACATCGGCAGCCCACAAAGCTATTTCTACGGGTGCTATTGCAGGTACACCCTTTGTACGGCCTAACAGCATCGTTCTTTTCGCTCATTTTTAATATCACTTACCAGGGGCAGCGGTCGGTGGCGCAGTTGGTCTGGCAGCACTGGTCGCGCTTGTTTTCTTCATGATGCGCTGCCGTTCGTCCCCCGAAGGCACCGTCGCTGAATCGGATCCCTTCGTCATGCCATCTCCTACCAATATTCCCCCTTACAAAAACTACACCGATGCACCACCGTTCACCGATGCGCCATCGTCAAGTAACGCACTCTCATACACCGATCTGAGGCCTTCCCGTGCTGGACCCTCCTCGTCTAGCAATGCACTCTCGTTCACCGATGCACAGCCGTCCAATCATGCCCCATTCTACCCTGCGCCTCCGGTACCGGGGGCGATGTCGGGCACTCGCCTCCCCTATATGTCGGAGCCCAACGCCTCGTTCGTAATGAATGCGCCGAGTCACAATGATTCTTCGCGGGTGATCTACCACATAGACGCGGAGGAATTGCCTCCGCCACCGCCTCCGGAGAGTGTTCTCGAGCTCCCGCCGCAGTATAGCGACCGGCGGCGATGAGGGTACTTGGTGGTTGTTTTTTTGTTCTGGTTTCATGGACTTTTCCGGCAAGTTACCGTTGTCACTCATTCGCGTGCTAAGTACTACCTGTTTTATATTTGTATACCTGGACTAAATAATTGCGCCGTGCGTCACTGAAACTTTTATGAGCCATGCTGCGATGATGAATGGTCCTGTTCAACGGAAGATGCCTCAGCTTTCAATAGTAAGTCGAGATTCGACTGGAATGCGATACGCGCGGATGGTATAATCTTCTGAAGTTTTAGACATTGAATTGTATCGTTTATGTATGGAACATACACAGTGTCTCAACCCGACAATTGCCAAAGGCTCGTCGCCACCCCGTCGACCAGAACCGAGACATCCATGCCAGCATCGAATAACTCTTTCAGTTGTTCTAGTGTTGCAAGTGATGGCATGTGGTTGAAATGCACTCTGACGCGCTCGAGAGACACCAGTTTGTTGCCAGTGGGTGGATCGACTTCCAGGGTATCCCGATGCCGCGATCTCGAGTGCAGCATGCGCCTGAGCTGACCCTGCCAGTAGTCATCAAGCTCTGCCGGCTCTTGTCGCTTGTAGGAGAGCGTCAGCACACGCAACTCGGGCAGTACCGATAGGTTGTCGTCGTGGCTCGCGGCGTCATCCTCAGCCGAGGAGGTGATTCCTGGAGATTTGTAGCCGCTGTCATTCTGCTGGCCGCGGATGAGTAGCGGAAGGATGTCGTATCCAGCTCGTTCAGTGAGGTGATCTGATATGTCCAGCTCTTCTACGGCAGACATATATCGGAGGAGTGTCGGCACGTCCCCGAAGTGCCACTCCCATGGTTTGAGACCCAGTAGCAACGTCCTGGCTGTTGGCGCAAGGGAGAATTTTTTGAGCCGGCATTGGGATCGCTCCAGGAAGGCGACGATGGATGGCGTGACGGGCGGGAAGTGGAATCCGGCCGTATTGACGATGGTGAGATCGGTGAGGCTGGGCAGAGTGCAGGTCGGGAAGATGTTGAAGTTGGCGTATAGACACACGTTGAGCATTCGCAACGATGCATGGCACACTGGGGGTTGTTCATCAAGATTTGCAACGCCGAAGCTGCTGACGAACAATTGGAGGAGCGACGGGCAATGTTTCAGGATGAATCGGATATCGTCGAGCTCGCATTGCCCGAACCGGAGGCTTGTCAACTGCTGCCACGGGAGCCTGAGCGATACGTCGAAGATAGTTTGGACGCCGCCAAGGAGCGATGCTCGCTCTAGTCGCGGAAACCGGGCAAAAAAGTCGGCGAGGTGGGCTTTGTAACCTGGCGTGGATACCAGCGGATAATTCACAATAAGCTCCACCGCGCTCACGGCGGGTAGGCCACCGTGAAAAACAGAAAACGCCGGAAAAAACCACGTCGGGATCCAGACGTACATAGTAGATATGCGGGATTGCTCGGCAGTGAGGAGCTCGAGGATAACGCGTAGGCGTTCTTGGGCGTCTGCCTGAGAATCCGTGTGCCGAGTGGCGTTCCAGTAAAAGCCAAGCACCAATGGGCATTTGCTGGAACGAGCGAGCCAAGTCGTTGAAAGTAAGGTGCACGCTTCGGAAGTTAGATGCACCTGTAGGCAGGCCCACAATTGGGCAGTGGCGATGGTGACCTGACGCCAATGATGGCAGACCCGGCCTAGTTGTACAGGTGCCCCCATGGACGAGAAATCGGAGGAGTGGAAAACGACGAAACGGAAGATGCTGGAGAGTATTTCTGGGGGACAGCGCCGGATGGGAGCTACAAGGGCTTCATGCTCGTCCAAAGATCGCACCAAAGATAGCCGCTCCCGTTGCGTTTCCTCTGCGTCCATGTTGCCCGTCTGGGAGTCAAGTCGAGCGATTTCCGCACGAGTGCGCATAAGCGCGTCGCGGACGACTGCGACCTCCGAAGAGGAGAGGGCAACATTATTCCTCAGGTAGTTGCGTGCATCAAAGGTTGATTCTTTTGAATCCAAGGCGGGACCGTTTAGCGCCATGATGGGCCCGCTGAAATGCGCGAAGTTAGCATGCTAGGTCACGGACTTTCGACAAGAAGGATGCGGTTGGCCGCTTTCCAACTCACGCTTTGTGTAATGGTACAGTGGTATTGGTCGATGTTCAGTTCCACCTGGATGAAGACTACTTGTTAGTACTTAGAGGAAAGGTCGACAGGAGATGAATATTCCCAGTGAAAACCGGCTTGAACCAGAATGAACTGTAAAGAATGTGATTGAACTCCGAATTGATGTTCGACTGAGCTCGATGTAATTCACTCATGTTAGATTTTTGGCACTCCAAAAATGAATCTGATAGAATCGCATTGAATCACGTATAAAGAAATTGAATGTCAATGAATGTAGTAGAACTATAGCACCGTGAGTGATTGCACGCCTTGCGGTACCTCATTGGACAGCAGAAACTACGAAAAAAGAGAAAATCGAATATATTATCGTCTATTTACTGTACATGCATGCGAACGAGGACTACGAGAAACAACTACCCCACTCCCGCACCATGCAATAGCACGGCACTCCATATAGCTGAACCTCGCGGGACGTAGAAGAAGAGTGCGTGCGAGCACGAGAAGAACCAACTTGTAGGACCGAACCGCCGTGTTCTGTGCGACAGGTCAGTGAGGAGTACATATGAATACCAACAGAGACATACCGAGTTCGTAAAGAGCTTTGGACAGGCCAGAAAATGTGCCCACTAGCCTACATGCTATGAAACAAGTCAGCCCGCAGGTATGATTACTGACAAACTGAACGACCTACTCGCAGTTTGTTGTCAGGCTACGACAAGCTAGCGGCCCATTGGCTGCTAGCAATGTAAACCGGCGGCCTGCATGGGGAAACAGCTAGCGTCAGTACCGAATGAGATGTGCGGGTCTACGGCGACGCACCTTTGACCTCGTCAAGCATCGGTTGCTAACCTAGGCGTGTCGTGCGATGTCGGATGGGTGTGGGTGCATCCCTGTAGGATGATTCAAGATCAGTATACTATCATGGTGTGAGGCGCACTTATCGTCGATTCGTTGTGCGCAATTTTCGTGAGCGGCGATGACGCGGACGACCGTCGACGGCGTCGGTGAGGTTGTGGAGGGCAGCATCAAGGCTGTTTGCGAGCACGCGCCAGCGTCAAGGCTTTTTGCGAGCACGGACCGGGGAAGACGCATCGGCGCGGTGTAGGTGACCATGGTGGGAGGAGAGGGAGAGGGAGAGGGAGACTCGCAAACTGCGAAGGAAATTTTCGGACCAGCTTTGGTCCTGTTTGGTGCGAGTCCAGTATCGACATCGGAATAGGTCGTTAGTTCGACGTGATTCACTGGGAATCGATGGACGAAAGTAAGAACAAGAAACACAAAGCACAGTGAGAAATTCTGAAGAAGTTTTGTGAATTGTGCAACGACTTCGGATCCATTCGAACGGATATCTGATGTTCGGAGGAACTTCTCTGTTCCGCAAAATGACAATTTTGTCGCTTGTTCGTCCTAGTTCAATTTCGTTCGCTCAAGTTAGATGGCACTTGATGGCACTGATTTGGGTTCGTTCAGTCTCACTAGCATTCATTCTGCTTCAAGCCGGTTTTCACTGGGGATGAATGATTATCGAATGAGCTTGATGCGTGATAGCAGCACAGCACTGCCTTATACTGCGTTCATGTGCACTCTGCTGTACGCACAGAGGCTTCGCGTCCTGCAGGTGCTCCCACTGTCCAGATCCTAGTCATTATCTGTCCCATTTTGACCGATAGAAGATATGTGAATACAAAATGAGGCATAACGTAGATTTTAGAGTCGGCCACCCTCTCGAGCACCAAGGACCCTCTCGAGCACCAAGGCTCAGTGTTTTGGATATTATCGAGAACATACGCAAACTTTACGATACCGGCCGCTGGACCCAGCATCCATCCTCTACTCGGGCTTGTAGTCAGGGCGCAGCGAGCGCACGACCTTGCCTATAAGACACGTAGCGCAAAAAAAAAACGTCAGTCATCAATTCTTCGAAGCGTGACGGGTGGGGCTGGACTTACCGGCACGCCATATCTCCTGGTCGTTGATCTCCGCCAACTCCTTGGCGAGGTCCTCGCGGTACGTGGGGCGGCCGTTCCACTCGAGGGACTTGCGTGTCTCGGTTCCATCCTTGACGCTCTTGTAGAGCGCCTCGAACACGGGCGTGTTGGTCTTCTCGAAGATGGGCGCCCAGTCGAGGGCACCGCGGCGCGCGGTCGTCGAGCAGGCGTTGTACATGTAGTCCATGCTGCAGTGAGGGAATGATGGGTGAGTATTTTCATGCTTTATGCGGAAAAAATGGACGCGTACCCTTTGGCACCAATCAAGGGGTAGAGGGATTGGGTTGCCTCCTCGACGGTCTCGTTGAAGGCTTCCGATGGGGTGTGGCCATTAGCGCGGAGGACCTTGTATTGGGCAAGGAACAGTCCCTCTGAGCTCGAAAGTTAGCGTGATAGAGAAGAGGAAGAAGACAGTGCATTTACGGATAGCTCCCATCAACTAGTGATCGTGAATGTCAGAATTACTTTCAGATCGACAGGCAGCAAGAAACTTACCACACCACGTTCACCGTACAAGTCCGAGTATACCTCCTTCTCGAAGGTCGTCTCGTACATGTAGCCGGAACCAATGCCGACACCGAGAGCGATGGCCTTCTCCTGAGCCTTTCCGGTCACATCCTGGAACACGGCGACACTGGAGTTGATGCCACGGCCCTCCTTGAACAGAGTGCGAACGGTGCGGCCAGAGCCCTTGGGCGCGACAAGGATAACGTCGACGTCGGTAGGGGGGATGACCTTCGTGTCCTCCTTGTACACGACGGAGAAACCGTGCGAGAAGTAGAGGGTCTTTCCCTTGGTGATGAGGGGAGCGATGGTGGGCCATGTCTGCGACTGCGCGGCGTCGGAGAGCAAGTTCATGATGATAGTGCCGCGGTCAATGGCCTCTTCGATGGGGAAGAGGGTCTCTCCGGGTACCTAATGCCCTTCAATGAGAAAAAGCATATATCAAGCGAACGGAGTGAACGCACCCAACCGTCTTCCTGGGCCTGGCGCCAGGACTCGCCGTCCTTGCGGACACCAACGATGACGTTGAGGCCATTGTCGCGGGCGTTCAAGCCCTGTCCGTGGCCTTGCGACCCGTAACCGATCAAGGCAAGGGTGTCATTTTTGAAGTAGTCCTGTAGCTTAGCCAGGGGCCAGTCACTTCGTTCGAACACGACCTCCTTGGTGCCTGCAAAGTCGAGCGTTTTGATTCCGCGTACAGACTGCGAGTTCATGTAGCATTAGTGCTGGTTGGCAAGTACATGAAACGCCATACGTACCTCGACGGTTGACCGCCGCGACGAGTTTGCGACAGCCTGACGAGCAAGCAGGGAGTAGGAGGCGGTCTGTGCGGGTTTCGCAGAGACCTTTGCTGCTGCGCGGGGAGCACGACGCGATGCAGCGCGCAGAGCGTTGGCGGAACGGGAAGCGATGGAGGCCATTGTTGTGGAGAGAAGGATAGAGTGGAATCGTCGAAAGCTGAGGCGCTTTTCCACTTTTTCGTGTCGAGTCACGTTCTTCGGACTTCACACGTAAATTCAACGGCCGAAAGCGCCGACTGATTCAATATTGCACAGGTTTTGCCGCGTATTTCTTGCAGGCAAACGTTGTCTAAACGTTTGCAGTTACTGGACAAGAGAGTAAACGGCTGGCTGTACTCTCGCCAAAGGGTTACCTGCTGTATCGATTATGTGCAAGTTGTACGCAGGAATTGTCTGAAGCAGAAGAGGGTCGGCAATCGGAATGTACTTACCTAAATTGGTTCCATGAACTTGGCCGCGGTGGCGCCGAGTTTTGTCCACGAACGATCATGTCGACCTCTATCCTCTTCTCCACTTTCGCGCCTTTCCCTACTCTTTCTCTCTCAGTACCGTCGGATACCCAGATAGATGATCTCTACGGCCTGCTATGCGCCCGCTACCCCTCTCTTCCCGCGGCGGAGGACCTAACACTCTCATCACACTCCGGCGTGGTCCCGGCACTCACGACCCCTGTATCTGCACTTTGCTATGGCAGCGAGTCCGACCTGGTCAGTCTCAGGCTGACGCCTAGGCTGCGTGGCGGAAAGGGAGGCTTTGGGTCCCAGCTGCGTGCTGCTGGAGGTCGCATGAGCAGCCAGAAGACGAGCAACAATGACTCGTGCCGCGATCTTAGTGGCAGGCGGCTTAGCACTATCAAAGATGCCAAAAAGTGCGCTTTATCACATACCTTTTCGTGCTCACTGGTCCTAATTTATATGCGTACAGACTTGCCGAGTATCTTGAGAATGAGCCGGCGCGCAAGAAAGCGGCGGCTGAGGCGCAAAAGGCCAAACTCGAAGCCCTGGAGAGAAAGCTAGGGATATCCCCCTCCAACGGCGAAGGCTCGTCGTCCACCGCGAAACCAGCAGAGCCAGAGCAGCTGGTAGGGCGGAAACATCGGTTCGACGACTCAGAGTACCTTGAGCAGAGCAGGGAGCTCGTTGACGGTGTGCGGAGTGCTGTTTCAGCAGGTATGTCCTTCGTTCATCACGGATGACTTCAGGCTGACGCTGGTTCAGGTCTGCTGAAGAAGAAGAAGAAAGCCAAGACATCTCACACCCCTGCAGATGCGTCGTCCTCGTCGACGAAAGCTGCGGCTCCAGCAAAAACAGTTGCCCTTGCTGGCTCGGAGAAGACTTCGGCGTCTGTGAGTGTGGGTGCTTAAGCTGGCATTGGGAGTCGAATGGATTGCTCGTGTATATCAGACTGCGTATGCTCATTAATTGTATGTTATATGACTTTGGTTCTGCTACCTATTGCATCTATAAGTACTGCTGCTTCCACCACAAAAGGGAGACTCGCGATAGGTCGTCGGTAGCTTTCGGCCGATGTAACGTAGGTCATTGCACAATGCAGCTTGCCAGTGCTGTCAGTTTATTCTGAACCACCATCTTCGTCGATATCTGTAATCGGGTTGTCTTTGTGACTTTGACGCTATCTAGTCTACTACCCGACGCGCGACCTTAGTGGGAGGTCGTTTTTTTTAATCGGCGCTTGAACGCCGCCGCGGGGCTTGAAGTGGTGAGATTTGCAGCCCCTGCAAGCATTCGTTCAGCTCTTCACGCCGTCCACACTCTATATATCTGCTTTCAACATGCGCGCACTCTACCCTGGCTGCAAATCGATGCTTCAAACAACCGCTATTTAAAATTAAACGGATGCATACGCATACAGCGACTCCAAACCACCCGACTCGGAGCCCGACCGACGACGAGGCATGTCATACACAGTGCGCAACTGACAGCCTACGTGCTGCGACGTGCTATTCAGTGCTAGCCTAGACGGAAGCGGTAAGCACGCTCTCATGCTTCGGATTGCTGAGACGCTGTTGGTTCAAAGAGACTACTTGGCTTGAAATGAGCACCGCGGCTCACAAAACTTGCTGCGTCCGGCTACTGAGCTCAAGTCACAGGTCGATTGACTGTGGAGTCTGTGGTGTAGCGAAGAAATAAACCGGTTTGAGGAATCTTGTAGAAGTAAGTCCCACCTGCTGCCACTCGACGCACAGATTGCTCAATTCTATGCCCTAGTTCGCTTAAAATGCTGAGCATGGCATAACGAGTACGTCTGCGCTCAGCGTGCGTGAAGGCGTTTCTCTGAATCAGGCTCGTTTTAGCCCTCTGGGCCATCTCCCCGACACACTATAATGTGCGCACCGTTGGCTTTAGCCAAGGCTTCATGCTGTATCATCGGTTTGTGCATTTCCCTGTCGTACACTACCGAGCTGACACGACAGCAACATCAAACAGATAGCTCCAATTTTCTTGCTCAACCCAAGCTTGGGTAGTGCGGTTTTCGGTTGAGCGAAGGCGGTACACGGTGCGCACAAACGAGTGTCACCTTGTCCCGCCGCGTGTGTTAGTCCTGTGGTTTCCACTGTCCTGTGCCGTACACCGAATATCTCATTGAACATCGACTGTCAACATTTTTTATACGACTACAAATATTATGGGCAGCTTGAGGAATAGAAAGTAGTGCTTGCGGAGGACGCGATTGACCAGGCAGCGGCTTGATGCGGCATCTCGCGGCTTGAGATTTTTTGGTCGTGTTTGGCTCAAAACGTGACGTGCCGAAGCTCGGCGACCGACCCATCAGTAAGGAGGCGCGTCGGAAAGCAGACGTCAGACAAGGATATCCGAGCCCGCGAGGTTGAAGGAATTGTTTCGACGGCTGCTAAGGGAGACTAACGCTATCGCAACTACAAGGATACGCTATGCGTATACCGTCGCGTTTCACTCCGACATGGCCAAGAGCTAGCACGCGGTGTCTTGCAACGATCGCCGCGGACAGACCTCGCATACCCCAGACGGTCATCGAAAAAGTCGTGCAGAAGTACGCCGTAGGTCTTCCAGATGGCAAGACGGTTAGGGCAGGCGACTATGTGATGATACGCCCCGAGCATGTCATGACCCACGACAACACTGGTCCGGTCATTACCAAGTGCGATTTATTCTCTGTCTTGCTTCTCCTGTAGCTAGCTAATACGTTCAAAGGTTCAACTCGATAGGTGCTAGTCGCATCAAAGACCCTAGGCAGACGGTGTTCACCCTGGATCACGACGTGCAGAACAAATCACCGAAAAACCTCGCCAAGTACGCGAACATCGAGGCCTTTGCGCGCCAGCACGGCGTAGACTTTTTCCCGGCGGGGCGCGGCATCGGGCACCAGGTGCTAATTGAGGAGGGATATGCCTTCCCGTGGACGATGACTGTTGCCAGCGACAGCCACAGTAACATGTACGGCGGCGTAGGGTGCGTGGGTACAGCGATTGTGCGCACGGACGCTGCGGCTTTGTGGGCGACTGGGAAGACGTGGTGGCAGGTCCCGCGCATGGTCAAGGTCGAGTTGCGCGGGACCCTGGCGCCGGGGGTCACAGGAAAGGATGTCATCGTCGCGCTCTGCGGCTCGTTTAACAAGGACGAGGTGTTAAACGCAGCATTGGAGTTTACGGGCGAAGGCGTCAAGGCGCTGCCCGTTGACGACCGCCTCACCATTGCCAACATGACTACCGAGTGGGGGGCGCTCGCCGGTGTTTTCCCGGTGGATGACGTCCTTTTGGAATGGTATGAAAAGACTTTGGCTAAACTAGAGCTGCGGACGTTCTCCTCCTCCACCGACCCCAGTATACCCCCTCCCCCTGAACATCCGCGCATTAACCGACGCAGATTAGACGCCCTTCGTACGGCAAATCTACACTCGGATCCCAATGCGACATACTCCTCACATCTCATCTTTGACCTATCGACTCTCGTCCCGCACGTTTCAGGCCCGAACAGCGTGAAAATATCGACCCCGCTACCCGAGCTGGAGGCGCAGAAAATCGCCATCCAGAAAGCATACCTAGTAAGCTGCACGAACTCCCGCGTCTCCGACATAGCCGCCGCCGCCGATGTGCTGCGTGGCCGCACCGTCGCGCCTGGGGTCGAATTTTACATCGCCGCTGCCTCGTCCGAGGTGCAGCAGGAATCGGAGCGTCGTGGAGACTGGCAGGCTCTCGTAGGTGCTGGTGCGAAACCCCTGCCAGCTGGATGCGGGCCTTGCATTGGCCTCGGCGTCGGGCTGCTGGAGGAGGGTGAAATTGGCATTAGCGCGACGAACCGGAATTACAAGGGTCGGATGGGCTCGCCCAAGGCTTTGGCGTACCTTGCTAGTCCGGCAGTCGTGGCCGCCAGTGCAGCAAAGGGCTACATAAGCAGTCCAGACGGCTTGAACGATAGCAAGATGCCTCCAGTGGGCCCGCCTACCTTCACGATCGCCACACCACAGGGACATACTGCTGCCGTGGAAGACGACACCCTGGAGCCTCTACTTGAGGGTTTCCCTGCGACTTTTGCAGGTCCATTGGTCTTCGCGCCCGAGGACAACGTTACCACCGATGCTCTATACCCCGGAAAATACACATATCAGGACGACATTACTCTCGCCCGTCAAGCGGAGGTAGTCATGGAGAATTACGACCCCTCATTTGCGGCGCTCGTGCGAGAGCTTCTTTCGCGACCGCAAACGCCCCCCGCTGCTCCCACCGTTAAGCCCGGCGTAGTCTTAGTGTCGGGATACAACTTCGGCACCGGCTCGTCACGCGAGCAGGCTGCCACTGCGCTGAAGTCTGCCGGCATCCCGGTGGTCATCGCGGGCTCGTTTGGAGACATTTTCAAGCGCAATGCAATCAACAACGGCCTCGTGTGTCTTGAATGCCCGGAGCTTGTTGCGGACCTCACGGCGGGCTGGGCGCGCGACGGTCGGAGGGGCTCTGGAGGGCGCGATGGGGAGCTCACCGTTGAGCGGGGATGGACGATCGAGGTGGGGATGGGGACGGGTGAGGTGATAGTGAAAGGAGAGGGGTTCGGCGAGAAGGTGTATAGGGTACGCCCAGTGGGGGCGAGCGTGCAGGAGCTGTGGGTGTGCGGCGGCTTGGAGGGTTTCATCCTCAAGTCGATTCAAGCGGAGGCATGACGCTTCATTCTGGCCGGCGAACGATGAAAAGTATCCTAATTTACGCCCGTGTACACCACTGCTGATGTATCGTGCCACTAATAGACGACCCTTTCCAGCTTTCACTCGTTCCGAATGTCGACGCATGTTTCGAAGGCTCGTACTTATACGTTGCATGTCCATGCTCGAATTACAGCTGCTACCCGAGTCAGGATCTGAGCATTCTAGCCGTTCGCCGCCTACATCGGATGTAACATGCAACTACGGAAAGAATTTCACAGGGTATGGCGCCACCTCGTCCTGCTGCGCGCATGGTAAGTCTACTTACCTGATAATCGTCTGCTCTGTAATGCAACACTGATACATTGTCAGCCCAGCTCGCAGTGCATGTGTAGGACCCACACTTCAACCCCGGGGAAGCTCGCCTTGTGTGCAAAAATTTGTGCGCTGTTCGCTGTAGTCGACCTCGCATTTACTCTACATGACCCTGGCCGCCGCGAGCAGCGATGACGCGCATGACTACTTGGTGTAAGTTGGTGAGTCGCGAGGTAGACACCAAATAAGTACTGCCGTGTTGGCCGTATGCTCTAAATAGGAGGCAATTCCTACCTACCCTCTGACCGAGCGGCGCGCTCTCGTTTCCAGTTCGTATTTCCCGCATCCTTGTCCTCGTCAGTAACTTAGTCAGATATTTGACATTTCGAGCCCGAACAACGGGCTGGCAAGGCAGAATTTTCAGCAGGTAGTTCATCGACATCAGCGTTATTTTGCTTGGTGTGGGAAGAACATGGCACAACGAGCGAGGCTCTCCTGTAACTCTGTCAGCGACCTCGATCCGAAACACGACGGCAACAAAAAATTTGTGCGACGAGTCGGCGACCATGACACGCATTGCACAGTACCTTTTGCTGGGTAATCTCCGTGCCATCTCAGTCGGCGGCGGCCTACCAAAAAATAGTATAAAGCCAGCAGACGTATGGTGCCGAAATGGCGCCACCCCCTTCACTCTCTTCTTCAGTGCACTGGAAACGTGAGCGACGACAGCGTCAATGTCGACTACGTCTAGGGCTGCAGAGAATGTCCGGGAGAAGGGCAGCGATGCACCAGATAACGGTGCTGCCCCGATACCTGCAGCTGGCACGCGGGGCACTTTCCAGGCTATATGCCTTGTCATGACCTGCACTTTCGCCATGATCGTCAATGTGCGTCCATTTGTTAATATCTTAACAGATCCGGTGGAACTGGATACTCAATTGCGATGTGGTAGAATTCGAACAACACCTCAGTGACTATCGCGATGCCAAAAATTCAGAGTGAGCTCAATATCGCGGACGCAAAACTTCAATGGCTTGTTTCCGCTTATTCTTTGTCCTCGGTATGTGTTTCATGCCGCGCAACTTGCAAGTCTATGTAGACTTACACAGGAAATGCATTCACCAGGGATGTCTCCTCCTTTTCTTCGGCCGCCTTGCCGACCTCCATGGTCGCAAGAAGACATTTCTGATCGGCTCACTATTCCTCACTGTGTTCACCCTGGCGTGTGGTTTCGCCAAAGGTATGATAATATCGCACTATCGAACCGCGCATAAACCAGAAACCCATGTTTCACTTAGATGAGTTAACGCTTGACATACTGCGTGGTTTCCAAGGTATCGGTGCAGCTGCCACTATTCCTGCCTCCGTGTGTATCATTTCTCTCTATATTCCTCACTCTCTCTGTATTGACTTACCGCCTTTCACCAGCTTGGTATCCTCGCTCATGCTTTCCCACCCGGTCGTGCACGCTCTGCTGCTTTTGCAACGTTTGCTGCCGGCGCACCTCTCGGCGCATCCATCGGTCTTTCGATAGGGGGTGTTTTGACACAGCTCAGTCGGTGCATATAATCACTTTTCACCGTTGGTTCTTTACAACCAGCCGAAAGAAGTGTTGGACTAATTTGCGGCGTCTTCGAACAGGCCTTCGTGGCGTTCCACGTTTTTCCTCACTGCAGGCCTGACGCTCCTTTGCTTCCTTGGCGGAATGGTGTCTATTCCAGCAGACCTACCACTCCCTGCTTCCGTCGATCGTCGGGTGGACTGGATTGGTGCAGGGCTGGTTACAGTAGGCCTAGTGTTAATTGTTTTTGTTCTGAGCGACGGTGAGGTTGCGGCAGGTGGATGGGCGACCAGTTGTAAGCACGTTTTATCCCCCTCCCTATGCACCATACGACTGACACGCCCGCAGATATAATCGCGCTCCTTGTCGTCGGTGTCTTTTTCGTGCTCCTCTTCCTTATATGGGAGCATCACCTCGAGCGCGTTCATGCCCAGGAGCAGGTCGAGGAAGATGAGATAGTGGACGCAGAGAAGAAGATCGGGGAAGACGGCGTGAAAGCGGATGCGGCAGGTGTATTGAAGGAAAGGTCGACAGTGCGCAGATCACGCTGGACACCGGCACCGAACTCAAAGTGGACGCCTCCCCCGCTGATGAAGTTGAGCGTCTGGAAGCGTGCAAATGGTCGCTTCGCTGTCGTCCAGTGGATCGCCTTCTTAGCTTGGATGACGTTCATCAGCTGGAATTTCTGGATTCAGGTGCACTTCACATTCCTCACTCGTTCTTTCTCAGTTTGCATCGCTAAACATCCGACCCCTAGTTGTATTATCAGAACTTCAAGCACTACAGCCCAATTTTGACGATGCTACGGATGGTGCCAATGATGATAACCGGTGTCATTTGCAATGTCGTGGTAGCTCTGTTTGTGGGCCATGTCCCCTTGGTCTACCTCATGGGTGCGTTGTATATGAACCATTTTCCCCACTCGCTTTCTCTAACACGGCTCAAAAATCGCAGTTTCGGGCACACTCCTCACTAGCACGGCTGCCATCCTCTTCGCGGTCATTGACCCCTCGAAACCGTACTGGACATTCGGCTTCCCCGCTGCTGTCTTGAGCGTTTTCGGCGCCGATTTCGTGTTCGCGTCGGGCACAATCTTCGTCGCAAAGGTCGTGACACCGGACGAGCAGAGCGTCGCTGGTGGGCTTTTCCAAACCATGACACAGCTCGGCACGGCGCTTGGGCTGACAATCACCACGATCGTATTCAACCGAGTGGTCAAGCGTGAGGCGGAGCTCGTGGGGCAGGATATCTCTGTGACTGGAACGGCGAGTGCGTCTCCTGCTGCCCAACTCAAGGGATACCGGTCTGCGCAGTGGACCTGCTTTGCGTTTGGCATATTCGGTGCGTCCTTCCAGTCTTCGCAGAGATTAGAGTATGCTGACCGTGTCCCGCTGGCAGCCTCATTGCTGGGCATCGCATTCTTAAGGAAGGTCGGTGTCGTGGGTCACCACGAGGGCAGACGAACGAAGAGCGAGAATTCGACGATCGCGGAGGGGGACGACACCGATAGAGTCTAACACTCACCCGCATAATGTGGGCATGGCATAGATCAAACATTTACGACCGCATCAGCATGAACCTACGTTCACGACTTAGTACTTACCATTTGCTGTATCCATAATTTTCTTCATAGAACCTAGACTACATACCGTATCAAATCGTTGTTGCACGTTGAACTGTCCCAGCACTCTTCATTCTTATGCGGCGTTTAACGTTCAACTGCTGCACCGTCCAAACGTTGACCGTCGACCGGTAGACTATGAGAAGTGTTCACTCGGAAAGTGTTGAATTTATCCATTAAATGTCACGAATTCAAGAACAACCCTAACATAGCGATGCCGGCAAGCGTCCATACTGACCAGGCTGGCCATGCAACCCTCGCCGCACCCGATGTAGCCGCAGACGCGGACGGATCCGGATAGCCCGCTACCGTTGAATTTCCCTCGTAGAAAATGTCAAGCCCATCCGTCGGATTGAAAAGCACGAGCGCAACGCCAGGCCCCGGCACGGTGATATTGCAACCATTCTTGCACGACGCTTCGCCAGTCGTCTGCGCGCCCACAAGATCCCCGTTCGCGCCAACGGTCTGACCCGCCCACGAGATATCTGTGCGCTCGAGAACGCTCGGAGCAGTCAGCACGCGGATCCCGACCGCAAACGCAACGTCTGCCGGGATCACGAACGTCTGCGCCGCGCCGTCGTGTGAGTTGAATAACACGAGTTTCGAGCGCGTGTATGCCGTGCTGTTGCTGTCGTAGATCCCGTACCCGGCGACCGAGGACGCGCGGTTCTCCGAGTCGTCGAGGTTGAGGTCCGCTACGACGCTCCCGTTGCGGGAGAACGCTTCGGAGAGAAAGAGGGCGGAGTAGTAGGGGGATCCGGTGCGCCAGCCTGACGATGTGGATGTTTCGGCCGTCGGAGGGTCGAAGAGGTTGTATGAGATGTTGTATTCACGCGTATGGAGGTATATTGCGCTGAAGTTTGATGCCGCTGCCTTGAGACCGGCATCGATCGCCCATAGTGCTGCCGCAAACTTTTAGTCGACGCAAAAATTAGACTTGGGCAGAGGGTCGACTGGTGGAGCACTTACTGTGTCAGATATGTTCGAGCCGCCGCATGACACCGAGTTGTACTCTGTGAGCAAAACGGGTACATTTTTTTCCTTGGCCATTGATATTCCGGCTGTGTTCCAATTAATGTAGGATCCGACTGTGGGAGGTTTTGTGTCAAAGAGGGCAGCCTTGAAGCAAGTAGAACATACCATTCGAATGCTGCAGGTAGTAGGAGACATTTGTATTCTCCGCTGTCAGGCCGTTGCACGTATTCTGAGGATAATGCTGTATTCTGTGGTTCAGCGCATGAGTCTTTGGCCTGCAAGCAATCATACAAGGGATGTGATCTCACGAATAATATTTATATGGGAATTCATCTAGCCCTGCGTTTATTAAATCATCGAGGTCCCTTAGAAAAAAATTACGACGAGGTAACGAAGGAAGCGGAGGGCGTGTGCGTACCAGTTGCAGCATACCGAAGGGCCGCCGATTAATGTAGTATTAAGGAGATCTCCTGCGGGGGCGTCATGCAAGTCATTGATGACTTTTCTGATTTCGGGTATCTGGGAGAGACGGTGAGATAGGTGTTCCATGCAGAGTATGAGATACCTACATAGTCTTGGATTGTGTACCCCTCCCGTGTTCCGTGGCCAGCGTATAAATCGGGCTCCTACGAGTGCAATAGGCAAAACATCTGAATAATACTGTTGTGTGCTAGGAACATTTGAGTGTGCGTACGTTTCCTATCAACATAGCATCCAAGCGGTCACCCAGCTTCTGCACCGCCGCCATCGCGAGCTCCACGACATTGTCGTCGTTCGAGGGGTCGCGCATGCTCAGACCGATGATAAACTGCATAGAGCCAATCCGGTCATACATCGCGTTCAGCACGTCAAAGAACACGGGCCCAAAGTTCGCGGGGATGTCATTGAAGTACGCGTCCGGGTCCGTGAGCTCGATCATGTCCGTCGCGTTCCCGATGTACGTGGACGCGTCCATGCCGTTGCCGCCTACGCGGATTCGCAGGGGGTGGTATATGCGCGCGCGCAGGTTCGCGAGGTAGTTCTGCATCGCTGGCGGTGTCGTTGTCGTTGTCTTTCCCCCTTTATGTAGGTCACCGGCAAACGGATCCGAGTCAGATACCTGGGCGAATTTGAATATGGAATGTACAGTGGACGTACAGAGCGTGTCGAAGGAGCTGAGCTCCCATGATATCCCGAGAAAGTTGTCCAGGATAACATTCTGAAGCTGGTCCTTCGTTGGGGTTATGGGAAAGGTGACATTGACCGGCGGCGCCTTCTTCGCCAGTGCGGGTACAAGGAATCGGGATAGCGATAGCGATATAAGCAGAAGGAAAAAGGAGTGTGGCACACCGCGCATATGTCACAGATGTCTGCTGTTCGACTTGAAGAATGGTTGGATGGGGGAAGCTCCAGGCGTCGACGACGGGAAAGAGGGAGCACCAGCCATGTAGTGCAAGATACATTGCTCAGAAATTCCTGCCCAGCCCTGGGCCTGCACGCGTGCACGGCCATTGCCAAGACTTGATTGACCAGGTCGAGCAGACCGCCGTCTTCTGGCCGTCTGAGAGAAAACAGGTTGCAATCACTGCAACATAATTGAGCCAATCTTCAAGCTTCAAGGCTGAGATCCGAGATGGCACAAGAGGTCGTTGAGGGCATGGAGCATGAGATAGTTTGTGCAAGTCGACGAGCAAGTATACGTCGTGGTCGGCTATACGGACGGAGACCCCCAGAATTGACAGACTTCATACTATTGCTAGCCGTTGTACTGTACAACCCGATACTAATAGGGTATATTTTACCTTGAAGATAATGAAGACGAAGACAACAAAGACCGGACGAGAAGAGGGATGGAGAAGAGGTCTGTTATTGTGGGCGACATATCATAATAGCACGAGAGAAAACAAGATAGCATACACCGTTCACTCTACGTCGATCATCTCAAGCCCCTGCTGAGGCTTTCCTGCTATGTGGACCACCGTCACCGCTCCGAGCGCCTTCGTATCCAAAGACACGCCCGACAATACGACGACTGCCTCGGGGATCGCCACCGTAGGCAGTCCGAGCCCGCGTTGCCCACGGACGCGCATCACCTGGCACAGCTTGTCCAGCATCAAGTTGTCGAGGTACCCGAACGTGATATCCTGCAGGTCGACGCCAAGTGGTGCCCCCGCGCGGTCCAGGAGGAACGATAGCATCAGCTTCTTGGCCTGTTCGGGGTCAGTGTATCGCTCGAGCGGGCCAGCGAACTCGAGGTGCGTGAGGTGCGGGAAGATATCCGTCATGATTAGTTTCGCCTGGCCTGGGGGGAACATGCATCGCCGTAGTAGGAGGTGTCGGACGGCGGGGAAGCGCTCGGTTCCGGCGTGGGTACCAGAGAAAACGCGACACAGACCTGGGCCAAGGTGCTGCGGGAACGCCAGTTGCACCGTGTGGAGAAGAGGCGCGCAGATGCACGCGAGGAGGTTTGAGGAGTTGTCGAAAACGGAGTAGGAGATGTCGAGGGAGCGTAGACGGGGTAGGGTCACCGGCTTGTATGTGGTGTATGCGTCGGTCCTATCAGGCCACCCCATGACGAAATCGTCGGCGATGACGAGTGTTTCCAAGCACGGGAGCGACTGAAGAAAACCACGAAGGCTGCTGAAGTGCAAGGACAGGCCTTCGGGGTAGTCATTGTGAAGTTGTAGAGATATGATGGATGGGCCGTGTGGGAAGACCAGTCTCGGGCTGGTACCATGAAGGCTAAGATGCTGCAGAGAAGGTGCCCCACCGAGGAAAAGTGGCCCCATTGTCGCGAGTGAGAGCGGTCCTTCCATTTGTCCGTGAAGGGTGAGGGCGCGCAGCCTCGGCGCGCGTGCATAGTGGGTGCACTCGATGACGGCATACAACACTTCGGACTGCATGTTGTACAAAGAAAGCGACTCCAGACGATGAAGATCTGGGTCGAACAGGGCCATGATTTCTTCGGCTGCAGAAGCAGTAGAGAGCCCATCGAAGTGGACTGTCACGCGCAATCCAGCAGCCCCGGACCTGGAAATAATTTCGGAGAGCGTATTGAAGTCGATAGAACGCTTACAGGCGTCAATCTCGATCTCGCTCCACAATGCGCTGAAACCGAGTGCGATAGTCCTCCAGTGTCGCGAAACAGAGCAGACGAGAGTGCGAAAGTGCCTGCGTCTCCGGTCCCGGTCCATTCGATCCCCCGCTTCAAAGATAGTGGAAAGAATTTCCGGAGGCAGGGTAGCAATAGCCACATTGCTATTGTTGACGTGGGCGAAGCGAGCGTGCTCTTCCGTCAAAGACGCGTCGACGCTGGCAAGTTGACGCAAGAGGTCGTTCTTGAGTGATTGTAATTCGGCTATGCGACCGCTGATAGTTTTGAGCGTCGAGTGAACAGCAGGAGTCGCGACCATGTCTACGCGCAGAGATACCATCCGGAAATGTACACAGAGTGTCTATGGTGCTTGTCTTGGAGGGGGCAAGGATGAAATTTGAGAGTTGAAGACGAAAGCGCTGCTGAATTTGAAGGGCGCGTTGGTGAGTGCTTTAAGTTTCAAACTCAGCGGCTCATTGTGCCACGTGATCGTGTTACGGTGCGCCATTGTCCTCGGAGTCGGAGTCGGACCACGCTGGCCTCCGTACTGCACTGTGGACAAGTTATGAAAGGAGCTATCCAGGAGCTATCGACCGCCTGTGAGAGAGAGGCACAGCACGGGCACAAGGCCCAGTATATCTTTGGTTTATAAATCTAGGTAAGTACTCAAGTCTTAGGGTAGACGTACGAGCAATGACCACCTCTACCAGTCACTGTCAAAGTTACGGCATTCCGCCTCCCACCGAAGTGAGCCTTCATGTCGACTGATCCGGAGCTCCCGTCGAACGCGATTGTAAAAGTCATAGTAGTCCAGCACGCGCAGACGAGGACATGACTCGGTGAGTGCGAATACGAGCTGAGCCGTCGCATTATCACACAATGTGTCCGAATTGACACAAAGGCCGCGCAGCTCCTCCAGTTTCGGCAGGGAGGGCAGGGCCTTCCGCAAATTGAGCTGCAGATAAGGAATAAGTCATCTGCTGCAGTGGTTCAGGGTACCAAGGGCTAACCTGACATCCTGGATCCGACGTAGGCTTGATGCGGAGCGACCGCAAGGACGGTAGCATATCAGCGACCCTGCGCATGTACTCCGAGTTCTCGCAGTACACGATCTGAAGAGCGCGCATGCTGGTCTTGTCTACGTTCTCGAGGACCTCGAGGAAGTTCTTGTCGAGGACCATATTTTCGAGGGACTCGATTTGGCGGGGCGGGTTTGTCCGGTCCGAGAGAATCTCGAGGGCGGCCCGCCTGCTGCCGTGAAGCCGTCGTAGCAGCGGGAGACTGCCAGGTGAGAGAGGCTTGACCATAGTCAGCCAGCTTAGGTCCTCAATCGTGGGGTGGGCCTCTAGGAAGCGGGGGAGCGTTACGCCGTCGTCAGGCCAGTCTACGAACAGAGAAACTTTGCGCAGCCGCGGGAAATGGCACTGCGAGAATAAGGAGATGCTCGAGGGCACAGCAGCAGGTATCGACAGGGAAACAGTCGTGACTGCCAGTTCCTGGGGCACGTCAGTCGTAGATAAGAGTCGTTGAGAAAAGGCAAAGCGTTCACATACCTCGAGCGCTCGCGAATGCTGCAGCATAGCGGTGAGCCCCTTGTCGATGGTGCTATTCCAGAATCGCGCGCTCGAGAACTCCAAGGAGACAGAACGTAGGGCCGATAGGCGCCATAGCTGAAACGATACATGTTAACATTGGGTCTCCCTCCCTCCTATACTCGGGAAACGCACCGAAGAGTCAGGACTGATCTGATACGGTCCAAATTCACTGGAAAGTTTAAGGGCATGCAAGTGCTTGCATCGCACTAGAGCCGCCCATATATCCTCCACTATGAAAGAGGCCGTCGGAGAATTGCGCACGAATGCGCATCGCGACATATTCCACGAGAAACTCTCCAGGCCCTCCATGTTACTGAGGGCTTGGATTATGACTCTGGGATCTGTGCTGCTCCCCTCCTCCGCGGTGCACTCCTGATCCGTGCGGAAGGCGGAGGGCACGCGGCCTCCCTTGGGGGTGGGGTAGTCGAACGATAGCGCCCGTACATTGCGAGCAAGGTCCCGGCGCGAGGCAAGCTGCGCCCAGAGTGCGGGGGCACCGGGAAATATGGCCTCGTCGAAGGACAGCTCGCGGTACTCAAGGTGTGCGGGGATGACGAGTTGTTTGAACGCCTGAGACGTGAGCGCGAGCGCGAGAAGGTCCTTGGGTCGGCGTATATTCGCGGTTATCCCATCCACGAGTTCCCAGGGTAGCTTGGCTGTCTCCATCACCTCGGCGGAGCAGAGAGACTGGCTTTAAAGTGGTCGGCGACTCTGCAGCTTCGGGCAAATGAATAGGCGTGCAAGTTCGCGGATTGTGAAGAGATGGGAGTTTAAACGGTTATCCAAAGGGGGCTGAAGGACTATCGCAGAGAATTGACAGTGGGCCACTCATCGTCCTTATCAAAGATGTGTAGCCGTGACATGACACGGTGGGAGCACCCTGGGAGTCGATATGTAAGTACAACATATGATGGGTGTTAGGCTTCTTGCAGTACATGTGCTAAACAATGTCATTGTCGTGTAAGTGAGCACTCACGAGAGTGCTTATATGGAGAATAGAATTTTAGAGATGTTACGCGTAGGCTCCCGGTGTGCTTCCTCCTTGGCATCTGCTTCCTGAAAACGTTTCCTTACATATGAGGGTCCCCCTTAGAAATCGCTGCTCCATATACCTCCGGCACCCTGGGTGGCGCCGTATTTCTCCTCGAGCACTGAGAACCTCGACCGGTACTCGTCCCACCCAATGTACGCCCCGCACATCCTGCGCGCACCGGTGAACGCAGACCGCCCATGCAGCACACGGTGGTTGTCGATGACTGCGAAGATGAAAGCTCCTTCCTATAGCCTTGAAATGGCACACAATAGAAAAAACATACCTATTGCCGTCCCCGGCTCGAGCTGTACCCAATACTCCGAGTCTGCGCTAGTGAGGAGTGAGTTCCATGTACGCGCGGCGGCATACCAACTCTCCACATCACCCGCGGCGACATCCCGCAAGGCGCTGCGATCGTGGTTATTCCACCGCACGTGTACGAGTTCGCCGTCTGGACCTCCCACGTACTCCAGCGCAGGCTTCGCGAGCTTTGGCTTGTAGAGTGCCCCGGGCTCCCCGGCGGCGTGGGCAGGGACGGGGACACGTGCGAGAACTGCGTGCAGGTCCGGATGCAGCGAGCGGAGGAGGGATGCGGTGTAGAAGCCATCAACTAGAAGAGTAGAACCGCCGGTCCCCTCATGAGAGAGAAGGTGGAAAAGTTGGAGGCCGGAGGGATCGGTCTATGATGGTATTATACAATGGGTGTCGGCAGCAAGATTTACAAGGGCTTACAAAGTATGTGTTGTCTGTATGTGCACTGAGTGCGAGAGAGGTGTACGCTGTATCCCCTTTCGCAAAGTCGGACGTAAAGTCCCAGAAGCGACCATCTGTGACAAAAGTCAGGTATGGGAAACGCGGTAAGAATCTATGCCACGCACACTGTGTCTCCCGGATGAAGCCAATACGTCGAGACAGCGCTTCCGTGGCCTCGGGAGTCGTAGGAACACCCGACACAAAACAGAATCCGAATTTGTCCTGTCACATGCTCTCAGTCCCTATTCATTGCGAAGGTAGCACGTACGAACCACAGCACGCAGCCACCTCCATACCCCACGCCCGTCCTCCGCATTCATCACATCTTCGAACGTCACCCGCGGTGGGGCCTGAGCAATTTTGGATCCCCATAATATTTTTCTAACGACGGTGTGGTTAGATAGATTATGAGAAGAAGTGGTAGGCACGCACTCAGATGGCGGCCGTGCAAACGATGGGTCGTATGAGTTCGTACGAAGCCATGACCAGGGATACAGCGCCTCATGCGGCGGGGACTCTGGCCAAGTAATATGTAAGCCGTCTGGAGTCGGCTCGACATGCAGGGGCTTGATATCAGGGGGTATCTACCATTGCCGGGATTAGGCTCGGCGCAAGGGCAAATCGAACATGGAACCTACGGCGAAGGTGTCCACCAGCCGCTGTTTTGTGACCGAGTGGAAACAAGATGGGCAGCGGCAGTGATCCCGCAGCCATACGAAGTTACTGCACATACAGTCAATCAGTGAGGGTAGATTGGCCGTCCCATATAACACTCACAATCGCGACCATGTCCGTGTGTCCCAACCAATTGCTACCCGACTGTCGTCCGTGCTCACGATTGGGGTCTCGTCAGCATCTGCTATGGGCTGTGGTCGGTGTGCCTCGATAGCGTGCAAGGCGGCAGCAGCCTGGGCGCGGGGGTGGCCAGTATTCAATGTGCGCCTGGAGTATACAAATTTTGAGGGTTGTATGCATCGTATATGCGGCGCCGTGGGCTTGCGCTTGAGGGCTTGCCTGAGTGGCAGGGCTGGACGAAGGGAAAACATATCGACCGCCTAGGATGTGGTGGCGGTCAGTGCAGTCGGCACAGAGCCTCGGCGAGTACGTAGTACTTTGGTATGATAGCGATTCGGTACTTTTAAATAATCGTGATGAATCACTATGATGTTCCCGATTTGGCAAGGCGGGGCGTCGGGGGCGCGCTGAAAGAGCGGGATTCCGGAGACCCAGGTTTCGCGCACCAGCCAGCCGCATAATCTTTGCGAGTACCGTTAGTACTGTGTCTGTGTGCCATGAGCCTTTGACATGAAAACATAGGGTTTCGGCGGGTAAACCCAAACCGAAAACGAGAAAAATTCAGTGGGGGCAAAGCTAGAGCTCGTGTGTATATGAAAGAAGGGTATATATACAATACAATGTCCAAACATTCCATTGGTGCGGTGGCTCAGTCGTAGCGTTGATCGTTGATTTGAGCATTTTGGCTATGACGTCGAAGCGGTTCAAGTTCGAGTCTCACTCGGGGCGTTCTTTTTTTCCAGCCAAGGTCTTACTCAATCGTTTTTTGGCGAGACAAGATTTGTCGCGTATACAATAATACATGATCTACTTATGCAGTGTATCTAGCTTCCACATGCACTTACTGTGCGATCCAATTTTTTGTCGCCGTTCGCGCGCCTTAGCGGCTGCGAGAGCGCGAAGGGGCGCACGTGATTGCATACGAGGAATCTGGATTCTGAACCTGCAAGGCGCGATTCTTAACGGCGCCGCCTGGGGGCGCCGCATTTCACGCGGTGTAGTTATTCGGGACAGCCGTGCCGGCTTTTCCGAATAACTATCTTACCAAAGTTGGCGTGCCTCAGCCTCGGGCCAGACGCGTATCAGCCGACAAGTACATATTGATCCCGCGACGGGCCGCGCCGACAAAACTTGCATGTCTATGTCTCGAGTCTCAATTTTAAAGTCCACCAAGCACACAATACAACCTGGACGCCGCCTGAGAAGCTGTACGAGTCGACATGTAGGTAGGTAAGGGGCGTAGAATTCATACATTAGTAAAATACATTTTGCAGGCTTGCAGCTATATGCGCCTAGATCATGCACTAACATCCCGCTCGACCACTATTTGTATGCCCTCTCGTCTCTTCATCCTGTGCCATTTATTGTTGGGCCTTTTTCTGGTGCAGGCTCGGCAGAGGAAGTAGCATCCTCGGTCTCGGTAGAAACAGGAGGAACCTCCGTCGTAGTGGGGGCATCGGCAGTGACGTGATCGGTGGGATAGACAATGATAGATTCAAGGTGCTCGAGTGCAGCCTAGGGAGTTCCAGCGCAGGAGAAAGTAGACGCAGCAACGAAAGGGCAGATGGAATGAATGATCCTCCTAATACGGCTGATAGCGGTGGCCACGCACCCTTCCCACCTCACTGAGCTCCTCCCCTTCATCGCCATTAAAGACCTCGAAGCCTGCACTGTCCGCGTCGATGAACGCGTCGTCGTCGTCATCTGTAGGGGAGAACGGGTCTGGGTGAAGGGATGCACAGAGTGAGAGCGCTTCAAATATCGGATCCACTACGTACTGTCCCTCAGTAGGAGAGATCATAAAGAAGAGAGAGATACACGCACCACTGTTGATGTCTTCTGGAACGATAGTCAGCTCCCGCATCTCGCCGCCGTCGTCGGACGCGGGGTGTTCGTCGAGTTGGCAGTAGATAGCAGGCTCTGCAGGATTCGCGCGCGTTACAGCATGGAGCGTGATGGCAGGGTAGGCGATGGCGAATCCCTGCCCAGAGTTGGACATGTACACCAATGCACTACGTGAAAAAAGGACGTAAATAGCGGTACAATTGTAGAATAGATGCTACGCACCTGTCGATGATATACAGCGTGCCAAGCTCGTTTGGGCCCGGAACGTGGATGTCTGCTGCCGGGGGATCGAATGTGATACGGACGCGCTCCTGGACATGGCGTCCGATGGGCGGGATATCTGCAAACGCGGCAGGTGTGGAGGCGGAAAGGGTGCGGTGCTCTTCCGGGGAGATAAATGGCGGCACCGATGAGAGAGCGGTTATGAGCGGGGCCTCGTTTGTTGCCATGTTATCGTTATTTTACAGATAAAATCACTTGAAGCTGGAGCAGAAGTAGAAATCGTGATTTTTCGTTCTGGCGTTCAGTACATGCTGACTAAGCGAATGCAATGATTTCAGTACTCGCCGCCGCCGTCGGTGTCTTGCGCAGTTTCTGCATTGCCTTGTCGTCGTCCAACGCCGTATATTTCTTCTCCCGCCGTCACAGCCATTGTACAGCCCCGCTTGGTCTCAGCGTCCTGACGCAGATTCCTCTTTATTTGACTTTGTAACTGAACCTCCACGATATCGCGCGACCCTACATCTTCAGCCTGCCTACGAGGTTACGACCGTTACGCATCGATAACGCACGCTGCTCGCTCCATTCAAGAAAGTCTCTTCGCATAATTAGACGCAATGCCTCTCCTGGACCGAATAACGGATGGCCTCAAGAGAGTTCTGCCTGCAGGAAATGATTCGCGACCTGTGTCGACGTCAATGTCTGGTGGGATTGGGGGTGGACATGGGATGGTGCCCTTTGAAGACGATGTGAGGACCAGCTTTCTCTTTCGTTTCCGTATAGTACTTTCGTCCGCCGTACGCGTTGGCGGCATGCCGGGTGCGACTGCGGTGCATAGAGTGGTTCGAACTTGAGTTACGTAACACAGCCTATGTTCCACTCCCACTTTTTCATGGATGGTCTCCTCGTCGGGGTCGCTAGTATTCCTCCTCTTCGTTCTGCTGCTATGGGTTGGCTGTATATGGGTTCATCTTTCTCTGGCGTGTCGTATTCGTGATACTTTTTGCTGACACGTTTCTGACGCGCAGATGATCGTGTCGAAGCCGACGATCATATTCCACTCGTCGCAAATTTTCTTCAACTTCCTTGCCATGGCATGTTTCGCCAGTGTCGCGAGCTTCCAGGCTCACTGGGGAGTCGGTCCATGTATGTCCTGTTCCCATTCTGACACGCGTCATCGCTAATCGTGCCACGTACAGCTGGCCTGTCCGGGTTCGCAATATTCATAACCGTCGCAGGGATATTCTTGTCCCTGTTCATGCTCTTGATACCCGTCGCGTACGAGAAATACGACAGATTCGCGCGTCTTGCGCGTGCGCTCAAGGAAGATCGCGTCGCGTTCATCCTCACAGGCGCTGGCACGACCGCGTCCCTCATTATTGCGTACGTGTGCAATGGTCGTGCAGGCCTACTATACTTATCCCGCATGTGTAGGTTCGTCGTGACTATCTCTGCCTGGACGGAACCTGGGTGCAAGAACCCAGATAACGACCCAAATCAAGACAAAGGCAGCGACTTCAAGGATGGTCTATCTGGGTGGTGTAACACGAAGAAAGCGGGTGCCGTTTTCCTTTGGCTTTGCTTTGGTGCGTCGTACTGCCTTGGCTCTGTGTATCTGGACTCACCCTCTGAAACAGGGTTCTGGCTCGCGTCGCTTGGTGTGCTTATCTGGGACTGGCGCCAAAACAAGTCGTCCCGTCCGCGAGACCCACCCTTTGAGCACCCGATGTCCATCAACGAGGAGTTTGAAGACGACGAAAACGCCGACGAAGAATCAGCATACCATTCATCCTCACTCCCGCCACGCATCCCACCAATCGATAACTCCAACTCCTCGCACTCGCCGTTTTCAGATGTGAACCGTTATTCCGGTGCGCCGTCGTCGGGCACAGGATACAGCGCACCTGCTGCGGGGCGGCCCAGTATGGATATGTACGGTGCATTCTCAGACCCCGCCCCAAGTGGCTTCGGTGGCGTTTCCCCGGCCGCGGGTCCTGGACCTGTACCCGCATCTCCAGCCGCTGCGGAGGCGGCGCGCATCAGTCGAACGATGCAATACGCAGACCCCTACGCCGCCGTCCGTGCGTCCATTGCGGGTAGCGCACCCGTTCCGCCAGCGGCCGTGCCCCCGAGCTATGAGTCGTATCAAGGCTATCGCTAATTGACGATTTGCGCTATATATTCCGTTCCTTTTTGATTTGGTTGATGACGATGAATGTAGCATTTCTCTGACTGCCGGACTTATACCTTTCTTTTTTGCTCGTTCGCCTCGCTTTCGCCGTGGGTCGGTCGCTATCGGCCTGCGTGTACATCGACGTACTGCATATGCTCCTTGGACGGGACGTTAAATTATCTTTGCTAGTAAACAGTAGTCAGTTTATGAATACATGCTACCCCCCGTCAAATTTTGGAACAGCAGCGCCGAGCAGTGGACAAGGACAAATTTGAAGTCCATTTGAAGCGACTTGTATTCGAGGACAAGAGCGGACGATTCCGAATTCGGAATTTGGTTTTGTTTTTCCCCTGTTCTTGAACCTGCACCACCAATTTTCGACGCATGGCTGAGCGCGACCCCCGCCGCCATTCCCCGCCGCCGCCTTCTTCATCTAATTCTGGTCTATTATCCAATGTGTTCAGCTTTGTGTCACGCGAAATCGAGTCGTTCGTGACGAATGCTACGGGGGGAACGGTGCAAGACGAGGTGCGCTGAGTTGGGTCCTCGCTGGTGAAGCCGGTGCTCATGATCGCTGCGACGTGTTTTCTTATACTAGGATCCGCGAGATTATGCTAGGCGCTCGAAGGGACCCGCGAATGGTGTGCACAGGACGAAGAAAAGGCACAGAGGACGAACGGACGAGGTTAAGCGACACGGGCGCGACCGTGAGGGCAGACGGCGGGTTGCTTCGCCCGCTAGCCCATCGCAATCTAGCCCTAGAGGCATACTCCCTCAGTCTCGTAGCGATGCACATGGGCGACGGAATGGTACACCACAGGCGCGTGTAGCGGCCCCAGAGCAAGAAGCATCTGCCGTCGAAGACGAGGAAACCGGTCAGCTCACTTTCGCATTTGGTAGACCTCTCAGCTACTCAATTCATCCCCTCAGAATACACTGTGTCCGTTCACTCGCGATCCCCGTCACCAAAGCAGCAGAAACCTGCTCTCCGAAGGCGATCCTCGATTTCCATGCCTGGTTCTCTATTTCCCCGTTCCACCTCGCTGGAACCCGATTCCCCAGATGAAGATGAGCAACACGTTCGATTCGATTCGCACCAACCGTCCAGAGTTAGCGGTGCAGGTCCATCGGATCCCCGTGCCTCCAGGCGTGAAGCTTCACCCGAGCACGTACCTTCATCGCCCCTCCGCCCTCGGGCTGTACCATCTGTGAAGGAAGCTGTGAGCCGATTCGTAGTCACTGACGATGGCGCAGACGCGTCGATTTTGCTACCCAGTCCAAGTGTCTCACCCGGGAATCGTAGGGAGAAGAGGCAGTGTCGGGACGGCGATGGTCTCAGCGAGAAGGCGAAGGGGAAACAGAGAGCGGTCGAGGAGGAATATGTACCCCTTACACACCGTGACAGGGCGACGGCGATTCCGATATCCGAGGCTGATACATCGGCCGACATCCGCGTACGGGGTAAGGAGCGGGAGCTCGTAGTAGCTCGGGAGGAGCAACACGCAAACGAGAGACGGTGGGAGCAGGACAAGAATGACGATGCGGCGAAGGAAAACAGCAAAAACAAGGAGCGGATTAAGATGCTTGAGGAAGAGATTATGCGTTTGAAGGCAGAGGTGAGTTAATTTTGAGTGCATAATTAAGAGTACGCTAACCAGCCCCATATCAGCTATTGAGACGACCGGCAGTTTCTAGCGCATCGGACACCCGTAATATGCACCTACCGCCACCACCACCGCCGCCTCCCCCACCGCCCCTTCCCCTTCCAGGTGTAAAATCGCGGTTGCCTGCTGCCACAAGGGCGACCTCCGATTCGCTCTTCGCCTCCGCACGCGCAGCCCTCAAACATACCGGCACGCCCGTCGAAGCCCCCATCAACGGGCCCGCGCTTGGCTCTAGAGCAAAACGTCAAGGACAGCCCACAGTCAACGTACCGTCAGACAAGATGGCGGCATTTCTCAACGAGATGAAGACGGTACGACTCAGAAAAGTAAGCGGCGGGGCTCAGGGCGCACCTGCAAGTTCGGCTACCTCGTCGATGGCAGGGACCAGCGCATTGGCCCGAAGCACCAGCAGTGCCTCTGGGAGTGGTCCATCGAGATTTGCCGTACCTGCGAGACCTTCCTTGCCATTTGACACCCGGGCTGGACAAGAGAGGCTCGGCGAGAAGCGCAAACGCGACGAGTTTCAGGATACACTTCGTAAGTCACCACATTCGCAAGGAAATTGATTTCTAAATCTAAGAAAATATAGATACAGCACTGAAACGTCGATCCATCGCGTCCACTGCCACGAACTCGTATGCGTCTACGTCAACCGCAGTGGGTCGAAGCTTGCCAAGCTCGCGCTTCCAGGGCCTTCCTGTAACATCCGCTGGTCCGTCTCATCCACTTCCATCCCGGGTCCATCCCGGGAACCGCACTTGGCCCTCGGTATCTACTGAGGCGGACCTTGCAACGCCCTCTCTCTGCTCCGATAATGAACCCGATAGCGGCACCAGTCCCGATGAAGTTCCCTCGACACCGCCTGTTGTCCCACCGCCCGAAGCCGTTGCAAGCAAAGCTTCCCATCGTGAGGTCATCGATGTCGACATGGACCATGAGCCGCGCTACACACAGTACGGAAGAGCCGGTGCAATCTCGCCCCAGCAGTATCGTAGGCTGGATAGCATGTTTTCAAAACGCCCGCCCACGTCGCCAATGCCAGTCGATACGCCACGGAAACCGCGACCGCCCACCCGCAGTCGCGGGCGCGTTCCAAGCACCCCCCATCCGCGTGCCTCAGAAGACGACGACGACGACGACCCTCTGTCACTTTCGTTCTCCGAGAACGACGGTGAGATCATTGTTCCGAAGGCAAAACCAAGAGTGCGTGGGACGCCTCACCCAGCGTCGAAGAAAAAGGCAGCAGTGTCCAAACAGGCGATGGGGTCCCCGATTTCCCGCTCTGCGTCGCGGCAACGCTCTGGCACTGGGTCGCGGCAGGGATCTATGGTATCTGGTGCATCGCGACATAACACACGCGAGGCGAGCGTTGCTTCCGCGGGCAAGCACAAGCGGCGCCTCACGCTCGATGAGGAGTTGAGAGATGCAGATCTCGACAGTGGCGTCTTGACGGGTGTTGGAACCCGTAGCAAACACAAAGGCTTCCTGGCGCACGGCGGCGCGGGAGGTGCTCCTGTGTTTATGGGGGTTGGATATGTCGAAGGTGCCGAGGAGGACGACGAGTATGATGATGTTGGCGACGAGGACGATTATCACCCGCCCAGGCACGCTACGGTGAAAGCGAAAGGCAAGCGATGATCTGTAGACTGTGTTTTCTTTATCTCTATTTCTTGGACTTGATCTTGGATATGTCTCGTCTCGTTTGCTGTCTTGCTTTCTTCCATTGCGTGTCGTGTCGTTAACATTATTCAACCTATGTATCCTACCAGTGTCATCTCTCGCGTGTCGTACCCATCTTGTTTTATCAATGTTTTTTTCTGCCCTCCTTTTCTGCGACACTGCTAGACAATTGTCACTGTCAGAGCCTCCAATTGCCTATCGGCCGAAGCGCGATTATGGTCACGACCTTCGAACGATATTACTGTGAGTCCTGTCTGACCACTACTTGCACTCTATCGAGGCTATCCGTGACTTATAACCCTCCTAGGTCACCAAAACTTCACCTTTCAATCCCTCTCGTATAGATGTCACCAACCCGATATGAAGTTCCAGCCGCAGAACTCGCAAAGTTGTCACCGAAGACACAGAACTGCGTAGAATCATTGCTTCGCCATGAGCTCGAGAGGCCAGATTTGTCCGTCGATCTTCGTCAATATCGTCCTGTGGCATACTATGACCTACACCCAGATCAGAGCAACCTCCTTCGAAGCTTGCAGCTGTTCTAGTTGTCCTCTTCGAGCGTGCCGGGCTGCTCAGGGTGATTTTGACAACACGTTCAAAGACCCTGCGGGCACATCCCGGTGAGACCGCTCTGCCTGGGGGAAAGGTGGACCCAGAAGACAAGAATTTTGTAGAGACCGCCGTGAGTCGCTTCGCATACCTTCACCGCGCACTACAGTTAATAAGGGTGCTATTTCTGAAGTACAGAGAGGCAAATGAGGAGGTCGGGCTTCCCTTGAATTCCCCGCATGTACACACATTGTGTCTTTTAGAGCCGTTCTTGTCGAAGAGTTTGCTCCTTGTCACACCCGTCGTGGCCATCCTGACGGATGTCTCCGTTTTGGACACGCTAGTGGCGTCACCCAGCGAGGTTGACTTAATATTTGATCATCCTCTCGAGGCGCTACTCGACCCTTCATTAGCCGCCAACGAGCCGCTCGTGAGCAAACGCAGCAGCGATTGGCCTTTCGACGAAGACCTCTACGTGAGCATAATTTCCCTCTTCACGGGGCTCCTGTGCCGAGTCTCATACATTGTGCCGTTCATTTGTAGAACGTGAATGACCGGGAGCTACCTGCGCTGGACAATATTTTATATCGCACGCACCGTTTCCGTAGCTCAGCGTCTCCGATCAAGGGCCTTACATCAGACATCCTGGTAAGTAGGTGAAGAGAGAACAAGTGCTGCGCTACTGACTCACAATTTCTTAGATCAAGACAGCGCAGATCGCATACGGAAAACCAACGACTTACGAGCTATACGCCCCAGGACACGAGCTCGGGTTTCGAAGAATACGGACGCTGTTATCGAAGAAAGTCGTGAAGCCCGAGGACCACTCAGACGCAGTCGGTGCGACTGTCAAGACTACATAACATGGAGACCGTGGCTTGTCAGTTTAATCATGACAGTAATTGGTGTAGAACAGTGAATGTTGAGCGTTGAATATTGATATCGAGTACTTACATTCAATGACGGTCCGATTAAATTTAGAAAGCACGAAGACCTGACGATGGGTCAAGGAATTGCGTAGATGCCATGCGACGACGCGATAGATAAATTACAGACGCCCGATTCCTAGTGGGTATACTACGAGGACACGCCACAGTGTGTCCGTTCGAGTTGACGCCTAGAGAGAGAGATGGGACTGGAGGTGGCTAACGAAGGTCGATGAAAGCCGAGTAAGTGATAAATAAAAGTCCAGAAATGAGGGAAAATAATCCTAGTGGGTGCAATGGGTGCACTTAGAAGATAGCACGAACGAGACCACCACCAATCGCAGCCCCTGCAAGGAGGAAGCGTCAGTTTCGACGACAACAGAAGTAGACGAGTTATCGAATACAGCGAGAGGACCCCTGCGGCATTCCCCTGCCCGCATCGAGCCACCGTAATCCGATACGCAACGGCCGCGGGCACAAACAATATCCGAGAAACGAAAACGCACCAGCACCGAATCCTACTCCTCCGGCAGCGCTATGCGCCATGGTGTTCCCATATTTGCCGAACTTGCTCTTCTTCTGCGCCTGGCCGGGGTCTTCCTGCAACCCAACCGAGTTTACTGGTGCTGCTTGGACCTGTATGGGGAGTCAGCACGCTTGTGCAAACGAGGAGGAGAAGAAATAAGGCACCTGCTGCGTCTGCGGGGGCGGAGACGTAGGAGGGAGATCAGTGCCATGCAATGCCGCACCGAACGGCTTGTAGGGTTTCTTGGTCCCAGTGGACGCAGGGGGAAGTCGGCGCGCAGTTACAGGGGCATTATTTGCAGGAGAGCTCGCTGTCGGCATTGAAACGGCGACGCGCTCAACGTACGCGGAGGGGAAGAGAGCCTCGCGACCATTGTAACTGCCTCGCCACCAATCGGCGTTTACTTCAGCCACAACAGTGATTAACGCGTCTGCGGGGAACGACAGGTCCGCAGGGTCCTAATGAAAGTTTGGATCGCGGTAAGGGGTGTGCTTAGTTGTTCACGTACATGTCCATCTTCATTGTACCCCCATATCGCACGCGCTTGCATCTGGGCGGGGGCTTGGACGGGGATCGCTGGCGACGGCATACTCCGCCTGCCTACGGAGTTGGCGCGCGAGGTGGCGTTGGAACCGTCAACGGATACAGCGCTCAAGCGCTCGGAGATTGCATTGGCATCGTCAGGGGCGATATAACCCTCACGGAGGAGAAAGTCGAGGTTGGCCTGCATCTGGGAGAGGACATGGGCTAGCAATGCTGGTGTACGCGCATCGGCCATTTTGTCAATCGTAAGTATGTAGTAGTTGGAGGAAAGAGAGGGAGATGGCGAATTTGAAGTCGTCGTTTGAAGTAAGGAGTGGTTGCTTTCAATTGGGCTTGAAGGCGGTGCATTTCATGAGCTTCCTTCATCTTCAACTCTTGCTCCTTGCTCTCATTCGACAAACGACATCAGCTGTGGGAAAACATAGGATAACGTTTATATCATGCTATAGCGATGTATGTGCACAGCTCATCCACGCGCACGATAGTATATAACTTTCCATTCGTATCTAGAAACTCACGCACTTATAAGTAGTAACAGTCGGCAGTTGCAAGGGTCGACAGCACTGGGCAGACTTGTCTCCTCTCAAGATACCCAATATCCTCGAGTATTGGCCAAGGAGTTGATTCATCGTACGTGGGATATCTTCCGATCCATCTCCGGGTGACTCACAGTGAAGTTACAAGGTCATATGTAGCATTTGATCCTGCGACGCAGGAAGCATTGAAAAGCATCAGCAGTCGTACCAAGCACATGCAGCATACCATGGACGATCTCCAGCGCCAGAAGGAGGCTATTCCATCTGTGAAAGCGGAGGAGCGCGCTCGTTACGCCAAACCCCATAATAACAACATTCCCATTGCCATGCTTCCATCCGAAATTTTGGCTATCATTTTCGGGATGGCCGACGATTCTGCACGCCTCGAATGGTCTCAGCACGACGGTGGCGACACTACCGTGGCTCTGGGAAAGACAGGGGCAGCTGTCTCATCCGTTTCCAAGTACTGGAGAGCTGTCGCTCTCAGCACTCGCAAGCTATGGGATTCTATATGCGTCGATACGAGGCGAATTCCTGAGGTTTCCATACTCTCCGAAATTCTTCAACGATCGAAGGGGTCTGTCTTATCGTTGACGGTCTACTTCGACAAGGATTGCGGTTTCGACACTACCGGGGAACTTGCTGTTATCGTGGACTTACTGTGCGCTCAGGTTGATCGGTGGCAGACACTTGTAATACACGCAAGCTCAATCATGGTGTCCGCATTACTGGAGCGGCTCAGGCCTGCTCGCGCGATGATGCTTCATCGTATAATCCTGAGCTTGGACCCCGAGGGCGATCTACACTGGGGGCATGGGCTTTTTGGCCTGTTCACTGGTGGTGCACCTTCATTGAAGCACCTCTCGTATCTTGGATTTGGTCCTGGATTTGCGCGCCCCGTCTGTACCTCGATCACTACTCTCCGCTTGCACGACATCGATTTCCCTTGGCGTATATCGTTCGCAGCCCTTGGCGGATTTCTACAGGCATTCAGGTCTTTGGAATCACTCGATATTCGCGGTGATTTCGTGACCATGTGGCCTTACGACAATGCGTTGGTCGATGCTGCGCCAACGCTGCTCCCATCACTGCGCTCGCTTTCGTTCCACATGCTGCGCTCAGACTTGGTGAAAGTCGTGACCGTGAAGGTCCTTGCTTTCATACAAGCACCCCTCCTGGATGCCATAAGCTTTTGCGGCGTCGACTCTTTCGGCAATGCTCTCTGTGAGGTAGTCGCGCAGCCTCTGCCGGACGGAGGCACAAGGTTTCCGGTCCTCCGGACTGTGACCCTCACTGATTGTTTTCTAGACACTTTCGACTGGAGCGACCTTTCGATAATGTTTCCCCGTGTCGAACATATGGTCTACACGGCATCCGAAGGAGATCATATCCCTCTATTGTGTGACGAGGACGGCCATTTCATTGCAGTGCACCTCCGGAAACTCACTCTCCGATGCCCTTGCGTAGCCAGCCGTATCTACCCACTCTGCAGTGTCTTGGAGGCTAGGAGGCGGAGTGACTTTGTCGTTCCCGCGATTTGCATCCCGCCGTCTGTACTGAGACTGATTCCTCAAGAAGCCCTTGCGGCCCTAGAGAGGATCACGACAGTGGAGGAGACTGAGCTCGCGGATATCGGGGAGTACATTTTCAGCATTCAAGGGCCTTATAGAGGCATTGCTTACTGAGTGATCTCTCAGATGTTGGTTGCACCATCGAGCCTCCACCGTCGGACTCCTCTGGCGAGCACTGAGATCTGGAGACTTTACACCGCAATGGTCTTTCGTCGGTGTGGAAGAGGATCAGCATATGTTATCGTCCTGGACCGTAGTTTGGCGCGCGTAGCTGAACAAATATCCCTCGGTTACACCCGGTGTCGAGTGCTGAGCGTGCATCGATCAGCTGGATTTGCACCCATGGTTCGATGCACTCATCATGCGTACCGAAAAACGAGTATATGTATGTGCTATAGAATGGGCTCGGAAACAACAGCGGTGTACGTCCTGTGGTACGATAAATAAACCTGCGTGTATCCGGAACGAGATGGTAGACTTCGATAATCCTGTGTGATGGCATGTCAGGATGACGATGAGTGCAAGGAAAACAAGAAGACGTGTTGTGGGGTGCGGGTGTGTATGTGTACAGTGTCTGTCCAAGGACACCAAAAGCGCGAGCAAGAGAAAAATAAACCCAGAAAAGACCGTATGCGCCCTGCGCCCCGTACTCGAACACCCACGAACACGGCAAAATTCAAACAAGCACAAGCCAGGCGCCGCTGCCGACCCCGGCGAGCACGCCTGCGCCAATGCCGACCCACCCGCTCTGCACACGCCACCGCCGCTCGCCTGCGCTCGCTGCGTTTGCGGCGACGGTATTTGTGCCGACCATCTTCAGCCAGTCGGAGTAGTCGTAAACAGTGCCCGACGCCAGCGCGGTTTGTAGTACCGTGGCTGCGATAGCTGGCGGTTAGCCGAGTTTAGGGCACGGGATTGGGAAGCTTACTGGCACCCGGCAAAGTAATTAATTGCTGGCCGATGGTGCGCGCGCCTGTGGCGGCTCCACCGGTGACAGCACCCGCTGCTGCGGTTGTGGTGAGCGTTTGCCTAGAGGTTGTTCAGCCAACATGGGGGAGAGACGGTGGGGTGGGATACGCACAGAATCTCTGTGGTGGGAAGCCCTTCGACGGGATCGACGGTGACGACCTCGATCACGGTAGCACCAGAGTCCCTGTACGTGTGTGAGCTCCTCGGGCAGCGTGAAAACGAGTGAAAATGGGGCGCACGGATCAACGGCGGTCAATGTCTGAGCGGCGACATGCGCGAGCAAGAAAGCGGCGAGGCAAACCAGCAGAAAGCGGCGCATCTGAACCAAAAAAGAACGCAAGGAGGAGGGGTGGTAGTGGTGGTATTAGTTTTACAGGAGTTGGTCGTCGCCGTCGTCGTTGTTGGGATCGTTCACTCAGACCTCGCGCGCCCCGATTGGCCGACTAAAATATTCGGTCCCAAAATAATTTATTAAATACGCGGCCGCCATGTGTACCGTGGGAACAATACCCCTTATTTAACCGTCTCCCTCTTTGCCTTTCCTTTCCTTTATTTTATTTTATTTTTTTGCGTGGATATGCTATTCGATCGATTAATCCGGGCCCATCCCGTCCATCCTCCTGCTCCCCATCTTTCATTCCCTTTCGCTGCTGCCCGACTTTTCTCCTCGACTACCCCCCGACATAAAAAGAGAATGCCCCCCAAGAAGGCCCCCGCGCAGGAGAAGAAGACCCTCCTCGGTCGCCCCTCAAACAACTTGAAGATCGGCATCGTAGGTCTGGTCAGTTGCACCGCGAACACTGATCTTTGCATCCTCACTTTTCGGCGGCGCGACAGGTCTTCCAAATGTAGGAAAATCGTCGTTCTTTAACGCCCTATCCAAAACCGGTGCGCAGTAATCTCGTCATACGTACGCATGAACTGAGGAAGCTGATTGCGAAAAAAAATTAGATCTCGGGAAAGCCGCGAACTTCCCGTACGCTACCATTAACCCTGAGGTTGGTGCTCGCGTCTGTGCACGGCTACCCGCCTTTTAACGCGCCGCCGTTGACAGGAAGCGCGCATACCCGTCCCGGACGCCCGCTTTGAGTGGCTTTGCGAGACATATAAACCCACTACCCGCATACCCGCATTCCTCACGTGCATCGACATTGCCGGTCTCACGGCTGTACGCTCTACGCATCGCTTCGCCGAAGCTGCAATCTAATGCATAGTTTTTCCACCTTAGGGCGCTTCCACCGGTGCGGGCCTCGGCAACGCGTTCCTGTCACATGTGCGCGCGGTCGACGGTATTTTCCAGGTCATCCGTGCATTTGACGACGCGGAGGTCATCCACGTCGAGGGTGACGTGAACCCCATACGCGACATGGAGATCATACAGACGGAGCTGCGCCTGAAGGACATCGAGTGGACGGAGAAGCAGCTCGAGACGCTCAAGAAGACTAGCAGGAGCTTGGGCTCGAACAGCCTCGCTGACCGCGCGCGGAAGGAGGAAATCGCCACAGTCGAGAAAATCCTCAAGACTATGGCGGTGGATGGGAAGGACGTACGCAAGGCGGATTGGAATAACAAAGAGGTGCGAATTTTTCATTTTGTATTCTATTTTTTGTTTGCTCCGATGGCTGGTATGATGAAAAAGAGCAGTATGCTCGATAACCCAGCTCGTTGAGGCGGGAGTAACGCCCCAAGTATGCCAATGCTATCAACCTATATTCTGACCCCTCAATTTCTCCACGACTATCTTGTATGCTGATTGAATCACAACGCTGACTTGCCCCGTTTTCACAGGTGATTATCAAACTTTCATGTTTGGCTTTCGTGATGAAAAAGAGCTATACGCTCGATAACCCAGCTCGTTGAGGCGGGAGTAACGCCCCATTATGCCTATGCTATCAATTTATATTCTGACCCTTCTCAATCCTCTTTATCCGCTCCAGCACGCTTGCTGACTTTACTCGTATTCACAGGTAAATCCAAATTGCTCGGTCGGGGTGGCTTCACTTTTACTTTCATGACGATAAAGAGCAGTACGCTCGATAACCCAGCTCGTTGAGGAGGGAGTAACGCCCCATTTATTCCTTTGAGATCACACTTTTTCTGATTCACATCACATCACCCCCCTCTTCACTCCTACCCCGTTCCATCTACGAGTCTGTCGAGTTGAGCTGACTGTCACGCCCTGCCATAGATCGACGTGGTCAACAGCCTCTCGCTCCTCACCGCGAAGCCCGTTACCTACCTCGTCAACCTCTCCGAGAAGGACTACGTCCGCAAGAAGAACAAATGGTGCGCCCCGCCCCCTCCCGTGCCCGTTGACACTGTTGCTGACGATAACCACTGCGCTTGATGCAGGCTCGCGAAAATCAAGGCGTGGATCGACGAGAACAACCCGGGCGACCCGCTGATCCCCTTCTCCGTCGCGCTAGAGGAGCGCCTCGCTCCGCTATCGGACGCGGAGCGCGTGGAGGAGGAAAAGGCCGCGGGCGCCACGAGTGCCCTAGGCAAGATCACACAAGCGGGATACGCGTCGCTGGATGTGGGTGTTCATTTTGCCCCTGTACTGGGTGGCGCTTGTATATGGGCGTGTGTCCTGATTGGGACTACTCACAGTTGATTCGCTACTTCACGTGTGGACCCGTCGAAGTGCGCGCGTGGACGATACGGAAAGGCACGAAGGCTCCGCAGGCGGCGGGTGTTATCCAGTACGTCACGTTCCCTCCCTCTTGTCCCTTCCGTCGCTATCATCTATGCGCTGACACGGCATTTGCAGCTCGGACTTTGAGAACAAGTTTGTGTGCGGTGAGATCATGAGCTACGAGGACTTGAAGGAACACGGAAGCGAGAACGCGGTGAAGGCTGCGGGGAAGCTGCGCCAGCAGGGCAAGCCGTACGAGAGTGAGTGTTTTTATTTTGTTCCGTGAAGGGTTGAGCTGATGGGCGCTCGCGTGGGCAGTGGTCGACGGCGACATTGCCTACTGGAAGTCGGGCGCGTAGGAGCGGTTGGAGGGCACGGAGGAGTAACATGAATATATCTATCCTTCCAGCAGGGAGTGTGTACAGAGTGTACGAAAAGGGTGCTGTTTGATTCTAGAGCATTGCACTGAGTCCTACTGATCACTGGATGCCTGAGCCCTGAGCGCTGAGCCCTTCACGGGGCAAATTTCGCTCTCTCAGATCAATTACCCGTCACGGTGAGTACTCTCCCTTGACTTGCGCACGTATCACTCAGCTGCCTAATTCTTTTTGCGTTGCCCTCCGACTTTTCTTGAAACGGGTGACTCGGACACACGCCTGTCTAAGTGAGGCCGTGACCCTCAGACCATACCGCTAGGCGATGCTCAGTGGGCATACTTACATCGCGTACGACGAATAGCGAGGCGCAAGTGGATTTGAGGAAATACGGTGTCGATAGTATATTCTAACGGTTGGGAATCATTCCCTGTCGTTGTCGTTCACCTCGGAGTCGTAACCCTCTGCCGTCTCGTCCGTCTCGTCGTGCTCAGCTGTTTCGTCCGCCTCTGCAGCTGCGTCGTTGTCCCCCGCCTCATCACTCTCGTCCGCCTCCGAGTCGTGGTCCGCCTCCGAGTTGTGGTCCGCGATTGTCTCGTCGGCCGCGCGTGTGTACTGATTTCACCTCTATTCTTCCCACCAAAGATTGAAAGATGCATGATGGAAGCGTCGAACGGGCGCCCATTATCACTGGTGCATTCGATGAACACGAGCCTCATGGCGCAAGGTGCTGTTGATTATACACTTTGCTTTCTAGCTGCCTGTCTAGCTCTGCTTTACACTCCCGCGCTGCACGCGCTGGAGAGGCACTCCCCGCTGCTTGACTGGGCGTATGCAGCTTCCCTCCCCCCTCCCCTGCTCCTCCCTCGACGTATGCCCACGCGTCCCTAGCTCTCTAGCCCCGTTCGCACCCTCATTCTCTGCGCCTACATCCTCCGCCGCTCTCTGCGCATACATCCTCCGCGCTATCATCATCGCTATCATCATCGTCGCGCTTTCGCTATTGCTATCATCCTTCGCGCTATGATCGTCGCTACCGCGGCTTCCACCCCCCGCCCGTGCCCGTCACCGTGTGCCCCTTCGTGCCTGGTTTGGAGGGTCGGCCCGCGGGCGTGGTGTTCGGTATGCTGCGGTGGGGTGTGCGCGTGTGTGGTGTGCGCGTGAGTGGCAGCCAGAGTCCGGCGGGGGGCGCGTCATAATGCACGGTGTGGTGTAGGACTGCGGGGTGTGGTAGGGAGGGAGTGTGTAGGACTCGCCTGTGGGTCCTGGATGATTCGAGTTCTATCCCGTGGTAAGTATTTAAGGTAGAGTCGTGGAATCGATTGGCTCTTTCTACGGGGTTCTAGCAGCATCTAGTGGGTGCGTGATGTATACAGAAGGTGGGGTATGCGGTGCAGCGGGCTGGGGAGATGTGTACTTGCTCGTGGGTTTACGAGCACAGCCCGATGCCAACAGATGTTGGGGCGTAGCAGTTGTGAGCAGGTGGTCGTCCCGGCGTTGTACTTACTTCACTGTAAACTGTAAACCGAATGATCAGTGAAAGCGACGCGGGAGCTTGAAGGACTCGTCGATTGATCATTGTAAATGTAAGTGCAGTTGGTCCGTATCCTCACTACCCAAGTCTCACCGACACGGAACGAAAGAGGGTGAAAGCACGAACGAAGCATTGCATTATCATAGCAAGGAAAGCACTCTAGCGGGATGCGAAACGGGATGTGTAGCACGACGGGTAGCGTGACGACGGGTAGCGTTATGGTGTGGTGTGTGGTGTGGTGTGGTGTGTGATGGATCGGACAGTGGATGGATAGAGAGACGAAAGACTCGAGTCCGTGGAGGGGGAGAGGGGGGGATTGTACGCATACATTTACAGTTAGATTAGGAACCTTGGCCCTTGCTCTTCTTCATTCTTCTGTCGCCTGCGCACGTGGTCGGACGTCGCGCGTTCGTCGATGCCCACCGACACCTGCAGCGGCGAGCACACCGACACCTTGCACCGGCGAGCACAGTGTACGCGAGCACAGTGTACGCGCGAGCACACCGCCGACCACCGACAGCGCCACCTAGAAGATCGCGTTGATGAGGTTGCTGCCGACCGCGGAGCCTGTGTGTGTGTGTGTCAGTTTTGTGGGTTCGCGGGTTGGTT
>KN832559.1:123166-162236 GCA_000827205.1 Plicaturopsis crispa FD-325 SS-3 | reverse complement strand
TTGGCGCGTTAAAGTAGATGTAGCGGGAGCCTGAACTAGTGTTTGTGTGGAGGAGGGCATGTACGCATGGAGTGCGCCCCGAGGACGACACGCCGCGGGAAGGAGGATGGGAACGGGGCGGTATAAGGAAGAGATAGGGACGGCACGGCGAGTACGCGAGAGACAGAACGACAAGAAGATGAAGGGACCCAACAGCAAGAGGGAGGAAGGAACTGAACGAGACTCACCAGCACCGAAGCCCGCGCCGCCGACTGCGCTTTGGGCGAGCTGTGGGAGGGGGTTAGTATTTGCGGGACGGAGGAGAGAGTGGGTAAAGGGGGTGGGGAGGAGGGGGGGGAGAGAGCGACGGAGGAGGGGGAAGGGGGTGGGGATCCGTGTGATGTGCTAGCAAGACAGCAGCGGCGCTGTTCTTGCCCAGACATAACGCCAGTCTCGTCCTCGCCCACACACTACACTGTCCTCACCCAGTCCTCGCCGGCTTGCCCGACGCCATCACTGTACATACGCAGAACAACCACACGGCAACGATGCGGGGCGGATGCTTGGCAATGACGCGGGGCGGATGCTTGGCAGATATACAGGACGATGGGAGGTCGAGCGGGGCGGGATGGGGGTGGGGTGCGGGCGAGCGCTTATGCAATGGAGAGAGTAAAGGGCATGGGCGGTGCACGGAAGACACGGGACGTATGGTAGCAGGAGCCGACAAGACGGGAATAAAGTATGCATGGACGGCAAGCACACGAGAGGACAGGCAAACGCACAAAAGGAGAGCGAAGGTAGACACGAAAAGCAAGCACACTTACCGTATTCCCAAGCCCGCCAAACTTCTTCTTCTTCTCCGGCTGTTGCTGCTGCTGCTGTTGAGGAGGAGGAGGAGGAGGGGACTGGTACGGCTGCGGAGGGCCGTACTGCTGCGGAGGAGGTCCGCCGTACTGTTGAGGAGGGGGTCCGCTGTATGATTGAGGAGGCGGCCCACCGTACGATTGAGGCGGGGGCCCGCCGTAAGACTGGGGTGGCGGCGACTGATACCCCTGCGGCGGCGGCGACTGATACCCCTGCGGAGGCCCGTACTTCTCCCCATATTGCCCAGCCTGGGGCATAGCCACCCCAGGAGCGCCCGGGTACGGGTTATACCCGCCTGCGCTGTACGACGGCGCCTGCGACGGCGCACGGGACGCAGGCACGGAAGCAGCGATGCGCTCGACGTAGTTACTGGGAAAGAGGCCGCGCCGTCCTCCGTGCTCGCCGGTCCACCAGTCCGCGTTGGTCTCTGCTACGACGGTGATGACGTCGCCCGCGCGGAACGCGAGGTCGGTCGGGTCGGCGCTGTAGTCCCACAGCGCCCGCGCCTGGAACTGACCGGGTGTGGTCGAAGAGGAGGGGGCAGTGGAGGCAGGGGGAGGGGAGGAGGGGGTGTCGAGGAGGAGGAGGCGCTGTGTGGACGCTGCGAGGTCTGCAGCGTCTAGTTTTGAGCGGATGAGGTCAGCGTCTGGGCGGGAGATGTGGCCGTGTTGAGCGAGGAAGTCGATGTTTGCCTTTGTCTGCGCGAGGAGGTGGGCGACGGCGCTCGTCATCGTGCAGGTTAGCAAAGTCCGAAGGCGCTGAGCGAGGCGGGTATATCGGATAGTGGTCACGTGCTGTGGCGCGCGATGAGGGCAATGTCCGCGCCACACGGCCCTTTGTCCTCGATCGTCCTCATCTCATGTCCATGTCCATGCTCTGCGTGCCGCGTCTTTGCACACCTCTTTCCTGCCTTCTTCCTCTTGGTTCGCGCAGTCACTGCCCTCTGCTCAATCGTGCCCTCCCGCTGCATGCACGGAGAGCCACGACATCGCGTGCACTTCAGTCTCACTTAATGGCTCTCCCGCTGCCAGACGCCGGCTCAACATCGCGCGTTGCCACTGTGGCTCTCCTGCAGTGGCGGACGTGATCTTTCATTGACGCCCTCGCGACGGGCGTGCCCTTCAACTGTGGTTTGCATTCCATTCCTCTTCTTTGCATCCTTTCCTCTACCTGGTTCACCGCGCTCTGATCGCCGCTCGTTCCATCCCCGCTGCGTGCACAAAGAGAGCCACAATATCGCTCGTCGTCACGCTGTGCTTTGTGCTGCCGCCACGACCCCGATATTGCTGTCTTTCCTTTGCGGTCACAGCGGGACGTTTTGCGATGCGGCGCGACTGGTTGCCACTCAGGGGCGCTGCCTTCTTGCCACTCCAGCCATCTGTCTCCTTTCAACCTGCAACAACATCCTACTAACATCGTCGTGAACAGGTTCCCTGCTACTTGTGTGCGCGAAACCACAAGTCCAAGTGTCGTGGCTGCACTTCTTCTGCACCCGCGAACGTGGTCTTGGGTTTCCTTCGCGACCACAGTGGCGGGTGCTGTGGCACGTTCGGTGGGCCATTCGTGCCCTTGCGTTGTCGTGCAGCTGACTTCCTTCGATTTACGTTCACCTCGCTTTGGCTCGCAGCCGTGCGTATCGCAATCACGATGCTCCCCCGCTGCCAGAGACCGACACAACATCGCGCGTCGCCGCTGCGGTACCTTCCGTGGCGATGAACGTGATCTTTGGTCTAGGCTTTTACAGCAGGCGTGCTCCGTTACCGTGGTTTGCATTGTCGAGCTTTTGTCTAGCCGTGCTATTCTGATACGTGCTAGAGTCGTTATCCCACTGCGTACGCGACGCCCTCCCCGCTGCGTACGCGACGCTTTCCCCGATGTGCACAATACCTGGCCACAATATCGCCCATCGCCGCTGCGGTTTCTTCCGCGGCGACGAACGTGATTTTTGGGTCCAGCATATTGGACAGCGCGCTTGCAGCGCTACGCCGACATGTGCACTCACCTTTGCCTTCCCGCCGTACACTTCACCTTTGTCTTGTAGCCGTGCACCTCGCACCGTCTCGCAGCCGTACACCGCACCTTTGTCTTGCAGACCTCCACCTCACTCTGTCTCGCGGCCGTGCATATTACCCTACCGATGCTCCCCCGCTGCATTCGCATGATCGCTACAACATCGCGAGTCGGCACTGCAGTACCTTCTGCGGCCACGGACGTGATCTTTGGGTGGTCCAGGATTTTATAGCGGGTGTGCTCTGTCTCCGTGGTCTGCATTGCACTACTCCTCTCTACCCCCTTCCTCTACTTGGCCCACACAGTGATCGCCCCTCACCCCTCTCGTGCCCTCCCCGCTGCATGCACGGAGAGCCACAATATCGCGCGTCGTCGCGCTGTTCTTTGTGCTGCCGCGACGTCCTCGAAATTCGGTCTCCTTCTGACGTCACAGCGGGACGTTTCACGGTGCAGCGATCGAGTGGGGACTCAGGACCGCTAACATCTCGCCACTCTAACTACCTGTCTCTATCGCTATTTGCCCTACTCCGACCTCAACGCTGGCGTCCTGATCATATTGGTGTGAGCAGGCTCCCCGCTGCTTGTGTACGTGAGGCTACAAGACCGCGTGTCGTGGCTACAGTTCTTCTGCGCCCGCGGACGTGGTCTTGGGATTCCTTCGCGGCCGCAGTGGCGGGTGCTCTGGCACAGTCGGTGGGCCGTTCGCGTCTTTGGGTTGTCGTGCCGTCCGCTTTCTTTCGTTGCCGTTTACCTTGGGTCACCGTTGACGTCACTCTGTCTCACAGCCATGCAAATCTCCCTGACGAACTTCCCCCGCTGCAAGAAGCTGGCACAACATCGCGCGTCCCCGCTGCGATTTCTTCCGTGGTGGAGAACGTGATCTTTGATCCAAGCTTTTGCAGCGGGCGTGCTCTGTTATCGTGGTAGGCATCGTATTCCTCTTCTCTACATCCCTTCCTCTACTTGGCCCACGCAGCGATCGCCCCTCGCCCTGCTCGTGCCATCCCCCGCTGTGTACACAAGAGAGCTACAATATCGCGCGTCGTCGCGCTGTGCTTTGTCCTGCCGCAGCGAACGCGATATTCGGTCTCCTTCTGACGTCACAGCGGGACGTTTTGCGATGCAGCGCGACGGGTACGGACTCGGAAACGCTCGACGGGTTGCCCCTCGAAAACGCGGCAGTTTGTGCCACTCCAATCATCTGTCTCTATCGCTATTTGCCCTACTTTGACCTTAACGCTGGCGTCCTGATCATATTGGTGCGAGCAGTTTCCCCGCTGCATCTGCACGCAAGGCTACAAGACCGGCACGCAGGGCTACAAGACCGCGTGTCGTGGCTGTAGTTCTTCTGCGGCTGCGGACGTGGTCTTTGACTCGTTATCTGGTTCAGCGGGCTCGATTCTGCTGCATCGACGCATTAGCACTCCTCTTGAGCCATGGTGTACTGCTCTGTACTCGAGACGTTAGCCCGTACTCGAGACGTTAGCCCGTACTCGAGACGTTAGCCCGTACTCGAGACGTTAGTAGCCCGCTGCGTGCAAGGCAGGCTCCCCGCTGCGTGCAGTTCTGGTGCGGCGAGGGGCGTCAGCTTTGCATTGGCGCTCTCGGGAGTTGTGGATGCTTTCTAGCGGCATGAATGCCATTACCGCGGCGCATCGATGTGCTGCTCATCCTCTTCTCTGACCATGCTGTCCACATTCACGACGCTCCCCCTTACGAGCTCACGCGAAGTCGCTGCAGTTCTACTGCGTGTTATTTTCGTTCGCTCTGTTCCGATTGCACATACACTCTTGGACCTTACACTCCGGCCGTCACGGGTGTTATACGATACTCAATCATAACATGCTGCGCTGGAATGTCCTGGAAAGTGCTGTAAGGGCCTCATGAGTCATGGCATCCACGGTGGTGTGCGAGTCAGCTTGCTCAATTAATCCTGTAGGCAATAGGCTGTACGAGTCAGTTCCAAGTCTGCGCAATCCTGTGCAGGAGCAGCATATGCAGTGCCATACCCGGGACCCCCGTCCGAGTCCGCTATACGTATATAAACACTGTACGACCAGTACCTAGCTTAGAGTACAACGCGTAAATCACCCATTAGAATTCACAGGCGCGTCCTGCACATATTCGAGTCTACACATATCCTCCCGAGTCTACGCATATCCTCACGCTCGCCCGTGCCACACCACCCACCACGACTCCGCAACACGATAAACACACAATGACGGCGCCGCGCGCGATAACTCGAAGGACCGCCCCGCAGGGCAAACCTTCCAAACCGGGCACAAAGGGCCATACGGTCAGTGGGGGGAAGCCAAAGTGAGAGAGGGGGAATTGGGATGAGCGAGAGTGAGATAAGCGTGAGGGAGAGGGATGGAGGGCGGAGATGAGATGAGGGGTGGAAACCTAGATGATGCAGGGGGAGATGGCATTCGGGCGTGGCGGGCAGGCGGGGAACAGGCGAGATGACCGAGAGCAGACGAGTGCATACGTGAGCGTGCGCGCCGCCTCACTTGGCTATAGACTTGGCCGGCAATGGACGGAGGACGCTGAGAGCGCAAGGGGAGTCTTCATTGTCTCCAACATGTACTGCACTTACTCTGTTTCAAGTACGCATGCACATTGCAAACACCTGGGCATTGTGGGTTTTGAACCATGGCGACGTGTATTTGTTGAGCCATGCCAGGCAGGAGGATGGATAGATGCACTCACGGTGGTAAGTATTGTGAAAATCTCCTGGCCTGATAGATGTCTCCCATAAACGCAAGGGGGCTTCCAGACCTAGTCCTCCGCCTCTTAATTCTGGTCCTCCTCATTCTGGTCCTCGGCTTCTGGCGCGCTACCCCCCGCCTCGTCGTCGCCAGCCGCCTCATCTTCTCCCTCCTCATCACCCGCGTCCTAGTCCTGTAATGTGAGGCACCGAAGCCGCGGCGTGCTGGAGCAGAAGGAAACGGGCATGAGGAGCGGCGCGGGTATACAGTCCTTGCACTCTCCACCGAGGTCTCTGAGAAAGGGCACGGGGCCCTTGATTCCGTTCAGAAGGCGCGCCAAATCGGTGTTGTTGAAGGTCCATATGCTGAGCCAGGCCGCCCGCCACGCGTGTCCGAGAACCACAGCAGAATTGTTGGGTCTGCCCAGCCAGCAGTCGTTGTTGAATTCAAAGGGTATAGGCACGTTCCGGTCCATTCGGGGTCGCGGTTGTAGGGATAGATCAGACGCGCCCACAGCACGGGGCACTGGAGCGAGAGGGCGCTCCAGACGCGGGTGAGCGTCGCTTAGTGTCGCTTTGCGTAGGTGAACACCTCGAAAAAGATCTCCGCCGGAAGGCTGGCGTTGATCGGCGCGAACGCGTTGCACTGCGTGCGGAGCGTCCGCACTGTGTCCAGCACGCGCTCGATTTCCTCGTCGAATTCTTGCCAAGGGTCGAACTCTACTGCTGCAGGATCTACGATATCATTCGATGCCATGTTATCCGGGCTCGCAGCGTTGGAGGAATTTTCTCGACGGACGCTTCAAGGTGAAAGACCAATGCGTCTGTGTCGACCCTGGTCTTCCCAGGGGCGTTAAAACCTGAAAAATGGTAGGATGAGACCCGCTTCGTCTAGATTAGCTGCGCTTACTACAGTGTGCAGTCTCCGCGAAAGCTATCGAGAGTCGATGTGGTGATCTGTAAGGAGTCAAGGTCTGGTCGACAAATCGCTGGTGCTGCATCCATATGTGCATCACAGCCCTGCATCGATGGTCGCGCGCAAGTCGCGGGCATGGTCACCCCGTACATGCATGACCCGGCCTGAATCGCGCCCTCGCCGTTTATATACAAGTCGTGGATTTGCCATGCAGAACAACGTCGTGTTGGACACCTACAGGGCACGCCCAGCGGTTCAATAAGATGAAGACTGAGACTGAGATAAAGACGATCATAGCAAACCATGTGCTGCATAACAAGATCCTGGGTACAATACACCGCCGTCTAGTTACTCCCTACTCTTTCTTCACCGGCGCTTTCAGCCGCACGTCGCTGCTAAGCGTCTTCATCGGCGCGAACGCAGGCAGCGGGCCCCACTCGAAGCCCCCTGTGGGGCTAGCGCTCGGTCGACCGCTCACGCCCATTCCAGGACTGTCGCTCACGGTGACCCCACTCTTGCGCAGCTGCACAGGCGGGCTGTGATGCTTCCCCGCCGCGCCCCGATGTCTGCTCCCGCCGCCGGCAGGCGTAGGAGATACAGACGACGGGTCGAACGCGGGGAACGACATCGGCGGAGGTGGGGTGAACGTCATTGGCGGTGGCGGCGTAAACTGCAGAGACGGCGGCGTCGCGAAGTCGAGCGGTGATCGCGGATTGGATGCACCCGGTGTGCCTGGCGTCCCACTCGTCCCTTCCCGTGTCTTCCCTAGCCTCTGCGGCGTACTCAGTGTGCCCGGTGCGCACACAGCAACCTGCCCTCTTGAGTTGCCGGAAGCGCTGGCACTGGTGTTCAACAGCGGTGCGTCTCTCGCGCGGAGCAGCGCTCGCTTCAACCGCGCCGCGGACCGCTCTGCGTTCAGTGCCGCAGCCGTGCGCTGCGCGACAGAGGGTGAGGCCGTGCGCGCCGGCGTCGCTTGCGGATTGTGATGTTTATCGCCGCGGTCACCGTGTTTGCTACCCCGCCTTGAAGCAGTGTAACCGCGCGGGGGCGAAGGAGGAGAGGCCGCATCGACGCGCGCGCTCAGCGAGGCTACGCTCGACGCTTGGTGCGTGATCGCAAGATCGATATTCCGATACGTGCGCTGTACCGTGGAGAGTGTGGGCGGTCTGGAAAGGCATACGCGTAGGTTAGCAGTTGTCGTTGACAGATGATTGATGTCCGCGACGAGGTTAGTAGACTACTAATCAATGACGAAACGTACCGAATCCCCGGTTTCCCAGTCTTCACCTCTGCGAGTTTCTTCTTAGATGCGTGCAGGTGATCCTCAAGCTTCTGTACACGGTCGCGCATTGCCTGTAGACAGATGTGAATCCAAACAAGGAGCGTGCAGAGGGATACAGAAGATCCAACTTACCCTAATATCCCTCCGCAATTGACTCTGCGTCTCCAAGTGTTCCGGGCCCAATGTCCGTACTTTAAGCATGCGCGTGAACTCTGCGTCTGTCTGCGCCTTGCCGAACCGCGCAATCTCCTCCTTGCGTGTACCGGCTACGGGTACGTGGATGAGCGGGCAATACAAAGGACGACTTTACAGACAAACCTTTGAGCATCAATCCCTCCACTTCGCGGACCGTCTCCATCTGCGCTTTACGCTGCGCCTGAAGGGCAGCAATGTCCGCCACGACCTGCCGCAGACGTACACCCCATTGCGGTGCGTCAGCTAGAGACCACGAGCCCTCTCCGAGCAAGCGCAAATCGCCGAGCGACGTGCCGTCGAGGTCAGGGATGCGGCGCGTCCCTAGCAAAGTCAGCTTTTGCGCAATATCGTTTTTGAGTCGGCTGATCTGCAGGAAGGTGAGTTGAGCACCAATGCGGCAGCAGCAGGTACGATTGTCTTACTTGCTCGAGTTCACGTCCTAGCGTTGAGAGTAGGAACATGCATTCTAATTGCATGCCTTCTTCAGGAGGTGGCTCTTTTATCTGCGGTGCTGGAACCGGAACAGTCGATGGGCCAGACGTCTGAGGTCCAGCAGGTATAGATACCGTCGAGGGCACAGACGCAGGTGTCCCAAGCGGCGAAGGTCTCGTGAATACAGAACCACTCGGTGTGGACGTCCCTCTGAATGCATCCGCCGAGGGTGACTTTGCAGCTGGCGTGGGAGCCTGTGGTTTAGCGAGTGCAGACGCCGCTGGTGCGCCCCCAAATATACTTGGCTGTGAGGTTAAAGTTTCGGCAGGTTTTTTGCCCTTATTGCCAAACAGACTGAAGCCAGGGGTTGCAGATGAAGATGAGAGCAGGGGTGGCGTCTTAGACCGAGGGCTCGTTGAAGCGGGCTCGTCTGCAAGTGGCTCCGTTTTGACAGGGGGAGCTGGGCCCGACCAGAGACCGAATTTTGGCTTAGGCGACGCAGGATGCGGCTTCACGCCTGCAAGCGCAGATTTTGCTTGGGCTTTGGCGTCTTTCTCTGCCTCCGCCTCGGCATTGAAGAGAGGTGCCGTGCTAGCGAGGGGGGAACTTCGTGCTGGGCGTGTGCTGGGCCGTCCAAGACCCAAAGTAAAGGCAGGAGGAGTGGCCGCAGGGGCAGGCGAGGGGGTAGAAGAGGAAGAGAAAGGCTTCCCAGGTGGCAGCGGACTGGGCCCGTCGCCATTGGGCGAGCCAGGGGGCGTCGAGCCGTGTGCCCGAGGGGGTGTCGAGGGTGCCCTAACAGTCGTATCAGATTCAGTTTGTGATGGGGGAGAGGGCGATTTGAGCGGGAGTTCTGATTCTGCCCTGGGCGTAGCAGATGGAGAACGTGATACATTAGGAGAGGACTTGCTAGGGAGAGGGATTCGGATGGGGTCACTAGATGGAGCAGACACGGAAACTAGATCGTCGTCGGAGCCATCGGAGCCATCGTTATCCTCCGGACCACGCTCGTTATCACCTGTATCTTGGGAGTGCGACGTGGAAGATAAATCAGAGCTATCGGTGAGGAAACCATTCACATCCTCCTCCTCGCCATCCGCGTCGTCGCTGCCGGATACGCTGTCGTGGTCCTCTTGATCAGCATCTGCTTTATTGGTCCTTCCTCCGGAAGTTGGCGAAACTTGGACAAACGACGAGCCTGCAGAGGATATAGAGGATATCGACGCATGGGCGGAGACGGAAGAGTCCTTGTCTCCCGACGGTTTGTCGGCCTCATCATGCAGACTCTCCTTCTCCTTGCCCTTTCCATTATCTGCTTTCGTTTCGGGGAATGGATAGCCAGGTGTTTCGGCCTTCTTCGGGGTCTCCTCGGGGACAGTCACCGAAAAGACGGAAACAGGTGTTTTTGCTTGTGAAGTTGAAGGCGAAGACTCTCCGGCGCGATCTTTGGGCGGAGAAGGGAGGGACCCTGCGAGTGCGTTCGTTTTCGGCTTCGCGGGGTCCTTGGCCTCCTCCCCACCTTGTTTCAAAAGATCACTGAAAGAGGTCGACTTTCCCGAGCCCCCAAACGACCCAAACCCAGCAGGGGCTCCGCTGAAAGCACTGAAAGCACCTGAGACTGGTGCTGGAGATTTTGACGTCGAAGATGATACAGACGGGGGTGAAGGAGACCCGAACGGCGAGTTTGACGCACCGATCTTAGACGTTGCACCGAATACAGGTGATGCAGCTGATGTTTCTTTGGGAGGTGTCGTCGCAGTTGCGAACACAGAAACGGGCTTGACCTCCGATTTAGGAGGGTTGTAAAATGGCGAGGACTTATTGACGGCGCCGCCGAATGCACCAAAGCCTTCCGCGGGTTTCATGAATCCAGAGGTAGATGTCTTGAGTTGGCCGAAAGCGCCAGACCCGGATGATGGTGCACTGCTTTGAAACGGTGACGGCGAGACAAGTGGAGGTTTGATAGCTGGCGTGCCCACAGGTGACGCAGGGGGGCTCGCAGCTGGAGATGCTGGACCGGGAGAATGACTGCCTGCAGAGTCTGGGCTACCTCCTCGTACTGCATTTGCCCTCGCACCCGTAGACGGGAAAGCCGATTTTGGGGCAGGGGTCGGACTCGGTGACTTGCTCATAGCAGCTAGGAAGGAGCTTCCGCCCGCGGCAAAGGGAGAAGACGACGACGTCTCCGGGGTGGCAAGAGTGTTATTCGGAGGAGTCGTTGGGACATCGCCAAATACCGCCTTCGGCGGCTCTGTAGTAGAGAACGATCCTCCGCCGAAGACGCCTTGTGGAGGCTCTACGGTTGCCTCCTTCTGCACCCCGCCGAATGCAGTTCCTCCGCTAAATGGCGACTTCCCGGTAGCCGCTGCTCCAGACCCAAACGAAGCGAGACCACCCTGTGCAAAGGCACCAAAGCCGCCACTACCGCTCGGGGTCGCTGGTGGTGGCGATTTGGCAGCAGGCGGCGCTGCACTAAAACTCGGCGATTGACCGAAAGAAGACCGCCCAAATGATGACTGCCCGAATGATGACTGCCCGAATGATGACTGCCCGAATGCAGGTTGGTTTGTGGAGAACCCTGTTTTTCCAAATGCCGATGAAGCAGGCTTCGGGGTTTCTGTCGACGATGGCTGCGTGATAGGAGCGGATCCAAAGGAGGATCCAAGGTTTGAGAAAGCTCCAAAACCAGCAGCCGGCTTGATCACATTTCCTCCACTGGACTGAGTAGCAGACGTGTCTGGTGGAGAGGGTGATTGGGCTGGCTGACCAAACATATTAGCGCCAGATCCAAACGGACTTGTCTTCGCCGGTTTCGAAGAGTCGGCTCCTCCCAAGGAAAGTCCACCAAAAGATGAAGTCGACTCTGAATTCATGGAGTCTTCTTCTACGGGAGCCTGAGAAGGAGCTGGTTGCGAAGCACCTCCGAATCCAAACCCAGTGCCGGTACCACTGGCACCAAATTTGGTAGGCCCAGCAGAAGCGAATGCACCAAACCCGCTGGCGGGCGCTGGAGTTGCTGACCCGAACGCTGAGGTTGGCTTCGAGGGTGTAGTTTGACCAAACGCTGATCCCGAAGATTGCTGCGGCTGACTTCCGAGCGCAGAGGTCCCGCTACCGAAAGCCGAGTGTTGCCCCCCAAACGCAGACTGCCCACCGAAGGCCGGCTGTCCGAAGGCAGGTTGTCCAAATGCTGAGGTCGTTGGCTTTCCGAAAGAAGACTGCCCAAATGCAGGCGCAGATGACGTCCCAAAAGCTGACGTGGATGCTGGCTTCTGTTGCCCAAATGACGACTGTCCAAATGCTGAGGACTGCTGCTGCTGAGTGCCGAATGCTGACTGCCCAAAAGTAGGGGCGGGGGCAGATGTGGGTGGTAGCTGCCCGAAGGCACTACTCGGGGTCCCGATGGGGGTGATGGACATTGCACTGCCAGGTGCCGAGCCAGCGAAGGCGCCAGCCATACCAGTCGCGAGTTGCGGCCTGTTGGGGCCCAAGCCGGACACCGATACCATGCCTGGATAAGGCGATCCCTCCGCGTTCACCACGTACCAGGCGAGCACAGTCCCGTCGCTCGCATATGCGTACATGACTGGAGGAGGCGGAAGCTCCGTCTCCTCCCCTGAGGCACCAGATGTATTGCGGTAAGATGCAGTGTTCGTCAGATCAAGTTCGAGTCCAACGAGCACGGTATCGTTCATATCTTTGTCTAGTGGAAGACTCGGCGTGCCCGTCTCCTCCATCGAGATATGCTGCCATACATCATTGAGGTTCGCGACAACGCCAATGTCGGATGACGCGCTGTCACCGACCAGCAGGAGGTATCGCGCCGCTCCCCAGCCGCGGAGAACAAGCTCGAATGATCCCAGTGGGCGGATGCCTGGGAACGGCAAGCATGGTGCTGCTACTCGCACATCCTGCGCTTCTCCGGCCTTCGAGTCGAGGTTTACAATATAGTTCTTGAGCTCGACGTCGACTGTGCCTGCATGTGGCGGCGTGTAAATGGCATGAAATGTTGCAGGGCTTGCGAGCCATGTGGCAGAGGCGACACTTTGATTGGGCGCGCTAGGCGGTGCAGGGATGTGTGCTTTAGTCTGGTTCAGGGGGCCCGTGGGACTGAATGTGAGGATAGAGCCACTGTGGAGCCCTATGGCAAGCTGTTTTCCCTTCGGAGACCATGACACTAGAGAGTGCGTCAGCACGAAGGTATGAAAAATGCGCTAAATAAACACACAAGTTGAAGCAGTCGTATCAAGTGTGTTTCCACTTCTCCATCCGGCGATCAGTTCATTTTTCCGTACATCAAGCACTTCGACGCTTGCATCCTGCTCGCGCAGGACCGCGACAAGGTCCGGCATATCTCCTGGATTGGGTACAATTTGTCGTGGAGGCGCGGACCCTTGGAAGCTGTGGAGTGGCTGAATTTCGCCATGTCCGGGAGTGAACAGCTGCGCAGTGTCGAACACAGCAACCTGGCCTTGAAGAAGGCCAACTAAAAGGCGCGTATCAGACGACGCGAGCGCAAGGATGTTGGGGATGGCCGAGGAGATGGAGAGTGTGCGCTGCGGCGTGAAAGGGATCTCGTCATTTGGGGGCGAAGTTGTGTTATATGCGGCACGGAGGTCAGCAAGTGGTGAGAATATAAGAGCTATGAGATTAGTCTGTCAGTTAGCGTATATCTTAGACAAAGCAAAATGATTATTACAGAAAACTCCATTATTCCGCGCTGCTGATGCAAACCATCCTTTGGAATTGGCAACACAGAACAGGTGGGCTTTCCCTGGGAATGCATCGAGGTCCAATGTTTGGGGCGACAGCCGCACGCGGGCTCGTTTGTTGAGCAATTTAAAGGACAGGAACTGGGCCTGATGTCAGCGGTAGTCATTGGAGAGCAATGTGCACATACAGAGCCATCTTTGTCCAGGCCTTCACTCGATTTCCGCTGGATTTGAGGTACAGGGTGGGATTGCAACTGAACGACATTCGCGTCCATTGTGACCTGAACTGAGCGGTCTCCAATATCGGTCTCTTATTGTCCGGGTTTCTTCACGCGTAAATGGGCCGTATATTTGCGGGAGTTGGGCTCCTGCGTGTTCGTATACAGTCGTATCCAGGCGTGTAGAGAAATACAGCTGAGAAAAGAGAATGAACGAGTCCGAGCCTCGAGAGTTTCGACCTGTTTAGACGGGCGCGTCTTCGGAGTCGGAGTCCGGACCATAAACCTCCGCGTTCGTTCCGCGTCCTTCAGTGTTGCACTTCGGAAATATTGGTAGCAGCTGAGTAGCAGGACACCGTGTACTCACTGTCAAACCACTGTCAGAACCGTCATGTCGAAAGCTGTCGACGCCCATGGATCTGCTCTGTCAAATGCTACTGCTGTCGCATTTCTTGTCGACTCCTCGTTGGTCCTTGCTTCAGAGTGGAATCGCGTTCTAGGCGAGTACATATCGCCCATCCTCAAACGCCTGTCGGAATCAAACATCAACCGTCCGGTGCGCAATGAACCACTCCTTTTCCGGTGCGCATAAATGTCTCATGAACTCCCCTGCAGATTCGTTTAGGTCTCATAAGCTATGGGACGGCCGATACGCGCCCTTCGCCCATAATCACAAAACGGTTCTTCGCACCGTTTCCGGTTCTTATCAAGGAGCTCAAAGAGGAGCTCAATAAAACTGGGATAGGACATACTACATCATCTGCAAGCACAGGGATGGCTGTACTGGAGGGATTGGTCGCCACGATCGAAGTAAGCTCAGCGTATGTCCACATTCGCGATATGTAGTTGAACACTAAATAGATGTTCGACATCTTGCGCGAGGCGAGAGCGCATGCTCCTTTACAGCCCCAGGTCTTGAACCACTCTAGCGAGAGAGACGGGCCACCGCGGAATCTCACCTTCCATGTCATCCATGTCATGGCGGCATCGGCTGATGGGGCAGTTAACCCAGTATGCAATGAATCCTCGCGGTTCGACGAGACCACTTGGAAATCTTTACCGGCCGAATTCAAAAAAGTGTGTCATGTGCATGGCTTTTGAGGTTAGAAAACAATACTAATTCATACGCAACCTAGCGCAATATTGGATTTAGCGCTATAAATCTGCGCGCAGCATCTCCCCAATCAGTTGAATTTCAATCTGCCGTTGGTGTTTTCCACTGCAAAACTCGTTCAAACATTGACACGTCAGTATTTTCCTAGCTTGCCGTCGGAAATTCCCAAAGGCCTTGGTTCGCTGTGCATGCACCGCACACAGTTACACTGACAGGATTTCCCATGCAGGCACAGAATAAAGGTAAGCCGTGCGTTGTGCACACACTTGCGCGACCGTGACAAATGTCTTTGACAGCGCCCAAACGCCTCGCAGAGAATCCGACGGCGAGTCCTGAGGCTAAGCGAGCCCGCACGGTTTCCCACCCGGAGCCACCTCCCGCTCCTGCTGGGATACCGCGCGCTGCCCCACCTGCAGTACCCGCTCCGCAGCCGGTCCCTAACGCTGGTGTCCCTCGACCTGCAAATATCCCCGCTGCACTACAGCATGTATTCGAGCGTATGCGCTTGACCCAGCTAGCCATTAACGAGATCGGAAGGCGTGTCCAGAGTGCAGAGGCGGCAGGCAACGCACAGCACGCGGAACGCTTACGCGCTGAGAAGCTCGAAAAGGAAGCGACACTGCAAAACATGAAAACCGCCATTCAAAATCAGCTGAGGAAGCCAGCCATTCCGCAAGGCCCCGGAGCCATGCAGGCGACACGTTCGCAGGCGGGAGGCTCTGCTGCCGTGGCGTCTGTCCCGCCTATGCCTATGCAAAGCTCGCCAACGCTCAATAGTGCTCTTCCTACGCAGCCGCAGCCGCCAGCTGGAATGAATGCACCTTTCCAGGACCCACAAATGATGGCGCAGATGATGCAGAGTCGCGGCATCCAGCCGCAGCCGTCTCAGAGTCTACCGCAAAATGGCGCGTCGTCTTCTGCGCAAGGACAGGTACCGCGCCATGGTCTTCCCCCGCACGTGGCGGCGCAGATGCAGAAACTGCTTGATCAGCAACAACAGCTCCACCGGCCTCCCACACTCCACAACGTCAGGCCGCAGTCCCAGCAGACGCCAATTCAGCCTCACCCCAACGATATGTCTGCAGGGGCCGCCGTCAGCAATGAACCTAGACCAGGCATGCACTGGACTGGTACGCTCGCATGGCCCATTGGTGGTGGTAGGCCCGACATGATAGTGGAAATGACCGCTGCAACCAACGTGGGGGATATGTACGTATCGATCAACTGGATAGCAAGGAGTAGCAGGCGTTCAACTGCGTCATATTCTCTAGGAAACCCGAGCAATGGTCAAATAAGGTTACCCTCGCTCCTACCCGCATGCCCATAATACCAATGAACGAGCTGCAGAAATGGTGTAGGCCGTACGGCGCAGTGCTTTGTATATTCCGCCCCCATTCACGGATAGTGAACCCAAGTGCGAACGAAACTCATGTGCGCATGCTCACTCGAAATTTGCTTGAGCGGAAAGCGGTTTGTGTCATCTTCTTTATATTCATCCTAGCGGATATTGACGATCTCTACTTCACCTTCACGTACAGTACGCTACGGCGAACTGGATCCTCCCATCAGGAACCCGTGAGCCACGAATGCTTTTTTGGCCCTCTCCGGTGGACGACACTGCTTTGCACTGTGCAGTATTCGTCAATTGTCGCATGCCAGACGTCCCGAAATCCAGCCTTGGTGCAACGGCGATGCCGAGCATGCCTCCGAATGGGCAACCAGGTGCACCGCCCAATGCAAACGGACGACCCGTTATTACGCAAGAGATGCTTGCGCGGTTGAACCTGCCGCCGGCTATGCTAGCGCAATTGAGCAAAGTCTCCCCTGAGCAAAGGCAACTACTCCTTGCGAATCTCATGCAGCGACGGGCGGCTATCCAACGCCAGCAACAACAGCAGCAGCAGCAACAACAACAACCTCAGCCTCCCCAGCAAGGTATCCAAAATAATATGGGGTTCAACATGCCCGCGCAACCTTCTGGAGGCTTCCAGGATATGAGCAATTTCATGAATATGGGCGCTCAACCTGGCTTGCAGCAGCCTATGGGTGGAGGGGTTCCACCCCCAGGAGGAATGGGCAGTGTGAGCATGGAGATGCTGCAGAGCTTTATGCAACGGAATGAAAGTGGGGCGGGTTCGGGCTCGAGTTGACTGTGACATATCTCTAGGATGTACTGCTCAACACGCTTTTTTTGCATTGGGGGTCTTCCGTTTATTATTTTGCTACACATCAGGACTAGAAAACACTGTAACATACTGTATACATATGATTGGATTACACGTTTGAACGCAAGACATACGTAGCGCATATACTTCAGGGTCTCACCGGTCACCGGTCACCTCTTTTGAAGTCGCTCGCGGCGGGAGGCTAGTAGGGTGGATGAGAGGAGCGTTAAAGGTCCACGAACCGCAACCTCATTTGGAATCCGTGTTATTATTCCAGTGCGAGCGCGGAACCATTCCATGAGGAATATGTTTTAGGTCTTGATCGGTGAGTTTGGCGTGGTCGGCGGGGTTTGCCTGCGTCTCGTAAACGGTAACGACAGGGCTTGTTTTACGCTGCGAGAATGAACCGTGAGATTATACAAGGATAAAGAGACGCGAAAATTCCTCGTTTACCTCGCTCCAAGTGCCCAGGAATCCTACGTAGTAAACGCGCGTGGTGTCCGCCCCTTGCGACGCAGGAAAGAAGACGGTAATTGTAGTCACGTTGGAGAATTTGACAGGTCTGTCGAAGGGAAGGGACGTTCTCAACGATATACGGGACTGGTTACAGAAAACGTACTTTACAGGATATTGCCCAATGTCCCGGTCTTGCGGTATATCGAACCCTTGGGCAGCTTCCTTGTCCGAGACTGAGTCGAAGTCGAGATTGGATTCATTTGGAAACTATAGAGCCTCGGAATTTAGCGTGACTGCAGCCCCAGTCGTATACTGTAGATAGGTTCTTTCAAGTAGGACGTACGAGTTCTATGCGTGTGGGTGTTTGATCTGCGGGCCCAGTTTTTAAAAGAAGGGCGCGCAATTTAACTGATCCTGTGAAGGGCACACGTAGAATACTGATATATGGTCAGTTCTGGACTCTCTAGGGGTGGGATGGATAGAGCTTAGACGCGTACAGCTGGTCATCTACGTCGGATTCGATGAACTAACGCATAACGGCTGCAGTCAGAACACAACCCTGACACAAGCGCATAGCGGCATACCCTTTCCTCATCAAAACGTTCATTCCAAGGCTTTATAGCTCTGCTACCGGAGTAGGTTGAATTTAAAGCGACGACGCGATCGCGGTCGATGTACGGATACAGATTATCTTTTGGACCCAGTTCGTCCGGAGAATCGTGATCATGGTCGTGACTTTCGTCCCCGCAGTTATCGTGGTGGTGATGGTGCGACATGATGGTACCGGTGGAAGCGACAAGGCTATGAACGTACTTCGAGTTGGAGTACCAGTTCGACAATGATATTCACAAATCACAGTAAGCCGCCTGTAGTACTTGCCGGCCACCGAGAACAAATAAAGTTCAACATACAGTTTTCCTTTGCTCAGTCACGGTGGCTTCAAGCTTCAACGTCAACCTGGATTTCACTGTCACCTTGCGTTGCTGTCCTCTGTCGTTTTGCATGCTGCTCAGCTTGCCGACTTGCACTACAAGTCCTGTTGAATATGTGAGTCACTTTCCCTTCTTCCATCTTGTGATGTTTTTCTTGTAATTTGCGTTCGATTGGCCAACGACCTCACACCAAAGGGGCCGCTCGCCGGCGGTCCTGGGGTCGGTGGTATGAGACAGACCTACATTCTGTCTGATTTTTGATGTTTCTTGACCACCAGCAAGAGCATTAACTGACGCTTCGAAACTACCGCAGAATCTTATCGAAGGGTGTAGAAGGAAAGTGCAGGTCGTGACGCGTCCTTGAACGGAGGCTGTGAGGCGTATATCCTTGTGCATATGCATGTATCTACTTAGCACAGGTCTCTCAAATCTCAGTTCTATCATCGTCTACAATGTCTACGCCGCCATCGAATGAACAGAATCAGAGCGTTGCGAGTGGATCGTCTGTCGAGGAGCAGCTGGCGTTCAAGGTTTTCAAGCCTGCCACCTCTGCGGCGCCCATCGCATCTCGTGCGTTCGTCTTGTCTCTATGACTGGTTTACATGCATAAACCAAAAGATATTGCACAGAAGATATACCCGACTCTTTTTTCGTCCCCACGGCTGCTGATCTCAAGGTTGCACAAGCGACGCTGTCAGCGAGGACCAATGCTCTCAACAATGCACCCTTACAACTTCGCTCGAAACGCGATGCCGCTGAGAAAGCTAAGCGTGAAAGATGGCCAAACGTGCGCACATCCAAGTTTCGTCCTAGATAAATGTCTTGCTCATGCTTGTTCCTACAGACGACTATCAGAATAAAATTTGCCGATCGCACACAGTTAGAAAAAACATTTCAATCGACGGACAAAATCCGTTCTGTGTACGCATTTGTGCGGAACTCCCTGAGAGAGGATGTGAAGCCGATCAAATTCATTCTTTGTATATATGCCATACTCGCTCTTGGTTTCCAAGGCTAAAATAATCTATCTGTCCTAGATCAGCCGCCGAAGAGGGACCTCAAGGTCTCTGACCTTGCGGTACGCGATCTCACGTTGGCTGAGCTTCAGCTAGCGCCTTCCTCGATGCTATTGCTCAGATTCGAGGACGATTCACTAAACGGTACGGTACTCCATCGGAAGTCAAAACACAGCGCTCACGATACATATGAAGGTTCCGACGTTCCTGCGCCACTAGCGCCCTCTATATTGGCCCACGCAACCGATCTTCCGACACCGCCAACGTACGACGTAGAGTCGCCTGCGCAGCCATCCACCTCGGAGTCACCAGTTGAAAAGCCAGCTGGCGAGAAGAAAATTCCTAAGTGGTTGAAAGCTGGGATGCGTAGGTGTCCTTCATCTAACTAGTGTGAATATCAGTTTTAACGATTTCTATCTACTACACAGGAAAGTGAGCAGGGTGGACGTCATGTAATAAATAGCAATGTATATAGGGGAAGTAAATTCGCAGTGTACTTGAAGATTTTGTAGCAGTTCGCTCGTAAGTGGTGCTTAAGACCTGATTTGTTCAAGTCTGCTCTTCTGTGAGCTTGACGAAGGGCGCACGCTGTTAGAGCTCAGCAGCGATAAGATACAATGGTTACATCTCCTGTACGCTAAGAGCACACAGAGTTCAATATACAGGGAAGCTAGCATCAACGTCCTTCGCCCAAGCTCTGAGTCCCCCTACTAGATCCTTTACTGTGAAACCAGCGTCTAGACTACGAATGGCTTGAGCCGCAATCTGTGAGTCGTTTCCTAAGCGGCACACAATGTAGGTCGGGGTAGTGGTATTCGGAGGTGTGTAGGTTGACGGATTCGCTACAAGATCTCGCAGGGGGACGTCTTGAATGAGGATGCGCAAGAAATGAGCATGAGCAACAATAGGTGTGAGAAACCAAGCGCTTAACTTATGGAACCAGGTAGCTGACATATTCCGTACTCCGTTCGCGGTCGGACGTCCAAAATCCGAAGATCCTGTCCAGCGTCCAGTAAAGCTTTGAATCCCTGGAATCTTTGAGCGCGAGGATGTGACAAGAAGTAGATGACTCGCATACCTTGGCCCCAATACGATGTCCCTCCGCTCCATCGACCATGCCCATACGCTCCCAGTCGGGCGTGTGGCCACCACAGAATTGCACATAATCTGTTTGCTCAATTTGGCCTACTTTTTGTGCATCGTCGCCGCAAGCTGGACAAGTTGCCCGCCGAGAGCGTAACTTGATGTTGCGAAAAGGGGGGACACCAAGGGCGGAGAAGATCAGAAGTGACGGTTTTTCCTCTGGAATATCGATCAGGCCCGCGAAAGTTACGGCGGCATGGTCGCACACGAACCGTGCTGTCCAGTTATTATCTTGATCGCCTCCAGTGCTTGCATGGTGCCAATAACGCCCGTTACAGCGCCTAGAATCCCTGTCTCCTCGCATGTCCCGGTCATTTCTGGAGACGGTGGTTTTGGGAAAAGGCATCGGTAGCAGGGTCCATCCGGGCCCAGATTATAGACGCATAGTTGGCCATCATATTTTTGCGCTGCACCGCTCACAAGTGGCTTTCCAACAGCGACGGCTGTGTCTGAAATGAGATATCGGGTGGGTGCGTTGTCCGTGCAGTCTAATATTACATCGTAGTTGCGGAGGAGGGAAACGGCGTTTGACGGATTGAGACCTTCGGTGATAGGTTCAAGTTTTATCCCGGAGTTCAATCTATGAATGTGAATGTCAGGATCAGAAGAATATGGATGCTGCAAATTGCCACAACGCTTTGAGGAACTGAGCGGCAGACAACGCCTTATTCAGACCGACTGTACTCTCAGTATGCAGTACTTGGCGCTGAAGGTTTGTGACTTCAACAACGTCGTGATCTATGATACCGATCATGCCTAGATAAATTTTATTAGACGAGCCATTTTTGTCTCGTAAAACGAAAGGCACAGCGCACCAACGCCAGATGCGGCAAGATACTGCAGTGCAGGACAGCCAAGTCCGCCAGCACCGACAACGACAACGGATGCACCCCGCAATCTGAGCTGCCCTGTTCAAAGTCAGTTTTACAGTGTAGACAGATATTTTCAGAAAGTCAGACCAGGTAAACCAAAGCCATCGAGAATCATCTGACGGCCATACCGTCTATAATCATCTAGAGGTAGTGTCTGCGACTCCATCACCGGAGAATGCATTGAAAGTTGACGGAGGGGTGCATGTGCTATGCAGGACTCATTTAGTAGAGGAGCCCGGATTCATGAGTTCAACGTTCAACAAGTGCCCTGAAGTCGCCCGGCAGTGACAGAATTGAGTTTCAACAGGTTTCAACAAGAACGCTCGCATCAGGCTCGCATTCCCTTGCAACTTGACTTGTTCCAAATAAGTTCGTTTCGCTGAAACTTTTCAACTTAACTAAAAATCATTGCCAATGTCCGGTAACGACACTCTTGACATCCCTTGAAACCATGGCAGAAAACTTAGCCAGAGAGTCCTCGAATCCAGCCGAAATCAACCCCCCTACACAGGTCATCGACGGTCGGCACCCACTCTTTCATCCTCTGAACATGTTCTCCTCACAGTTGTTCGTCGCATGTAGGATTTCATTTTTCCTTGTCGAGAACACCGCCGGTGCTACCTTGGCCAGACATCGGTGAATCGGCCAAATGGTCCGTCTCCTCGTACAAATACGGGTTCGGAGCTGAATGTCTCCGTGACGGTGACCCAGAGACTTTTTGGCAGTGAGTCAGGCGTAATGGTTGAGCATATTGGTCTGAAGACGATACTCTAGCTCCGATGGCCCCCAGCCACATTTTATTACCGTCGAGTTTCCGAAAAAGGTCGCAATCCAGGTAAGTGACACTATTCAAGTGTACGAGGAGACGCCGGCGTTCTTACCGTCAGCTTAGAAAGTTAGTGTATTTCTGAGTTTCCCCCAGGACGATTCATACACACCATCAACCTTGGCTGTGCGCGCCGGCACCGGACCCAGCGACCTCCAGGACGTTCGTGTAGTTACGCTCGACAAGCCCGACGGTTGGATCACTTTCGACGTATCTGCAGAAGCGAACGAGGACATTGATGGCTTGTGAGTCTCTCCGTCTGCCCTTCTCCGAGAGTATCTGGGGTTAAGTCAAGCACTATTTTCTAGTAAACCTGTCTTCGCCTACGTGCTGCAAGTAATCATCGCCGCTAACCATATGAGCGGTAAGGACACACACGTTCGTGGCCTTCGTGTTCTCGGTCCTATGGAGTGAGCATTTGTCTGTCTGAGCCCGGATTCTTGCTGACAGAGCTCGGACAGAGGAGATGTGATGGGCTTCAACTCGGGCGACGATCCGTTCCCGTTCGTCACTCCCAAGTTCAAGATGTACGAGACCATCCGATAGATACTCAGCACCCAAATGATTCTACGATCGGATAGCTGGACAACCACTGATATTGCCAGGCTTTTGTTCGACGCTACACCTCTGCAACGTGTACTTACTACATTACATCAAATAAAAAGTGCTACACTATGTCCGGATTGAAAAAGAACAGATACTCCTTGAGGGCCCATGTATACCCATTCGGTCAGGATGGCGGATAATGGGAGGTTGAACCCATCCCTTCATGATAACGAAACTGCGTATGCTGGGGCGGGTACTGCGGAGGGAGCCCGCCGTTATGAGCGGACTGCTGCCAGGACTGGGAGCCTCCGCCTATAGGTGACCCGTAGCCTCCAGCCTCCGGTCGCGAGGCATAGGAGGCGTGGCCACCGCCGTGCGTTGGATAGCTAGGCGCACCGTTCCATTGCGAGGGGGCATGGACCGGAGGGTGAGGCGAGTATGGGTGGGGAGCGGGAGCGGGTGAGTGCTGGCCGTGGTAGGTCGGGGGAGCTACATAAGGGTATCCTTGCGATTGGTGGTAAGCAGGATCTGAGCGGTAAGCTTGCTCTGGACGATACGCAGGCTCTGGACGGAAGGGGGGCTCTGAGCGGTAGGCAGGCTCTTGTGCAAATTGCCGCGATTGCGGCGGCGGCGTAAAGCCATGTTGTTGAGGTTGATAATGCGTGAATGCAATAGCAGACTGTTCCTGATAAGGCCGCTGTTGAGGCCCCAAAGAGTGTCCAACGGAACGACCATTTTGCATGGGCGGTAGCGGGTGGCTATAGCCGTTAGGCACCCTCGAGCCTTCCCTGTATTTCGCTTGCTGCGGTGGATGTGAGGATACGGCTCGTGGGGCTATATTCGCCCGACAGCGCTGGCAGATGAAGTCTTCGGTGTCCCAATTACGCTTTGGACGACCCGCTTGCAAGTCCACACGGTCGTGACACACTATATGTTGCCACTTGTTGCATCCTCCGCAGCACATCATCGGCACGCCGTCGTCCTGTGGAATGATGTAAACGATACGATACACCAAAGGAAAAGGCACTGGATTTTCTACCTGGTTGACACCTTTACGGTGGCATATCTCACAGTCTACTTCCCAGTCACCTTCAGCAGGCGTGCGCGTACCACCGGTCGCGCTACCCCCGCCATTTCGAGGCCTCTCTTCAACGCCGTTGGTCCGCCGGCGACCGTTGGGTTGGGATTTCTCCCGTGACCCAGTGCGAGCGTTGCTAGCGGCGCGTTCTTGAAGTTCAGCATGCCGCCGCTCTCGATCTTCGCGTTCTTGTCGCCGTTGTTCTCTCGCCGTCTCCCGCTTAACTCTCTCCGCCTCCTCCTTTTGTTGCCGTGCCTCAAGCCTACGAGCTCGACTCATCTTCTCGTCCTCCTCAGCACGCTTTTTCGCGGACGCTATAGCCTCTTCCTTCTCGCTCTCCTTGATAGCGATACGGGATGATCGCTTGCGATGAACAATAGCTTCCTCTAGCTTGCGCTTACGCTCGATTTCCTGGGGACTGTGTAAGATATTATATGACGAGATAGAGAGCTAACGTCGGCCCACCTTGAGCTCCTCGGTGACTGCAGGAACGATGGTGTTTGATAGAACTTTGTAAAGGTGTTTCTCAGCGTAGTGGTGGCTGTTTTGGAACTGGTCGGCGATGTGCTCCCATTCGTAAAGGGTAACAGCGATCTCCAGTCATCCGTAAGCATAGGCATGTTGAGATGACATCAATGTATTTACCGTTTCCCACTCTATAAACGCTCCTGGAGAAGGCACCGCGGGTTCGTCCTCCCCAGCGTTATCGGGTAACCTTGTCGTAGTCTCAATGGGCTTGTCTGACTGAGCGGCCTTCCCCGTCGAGTTGGGCTTTTCTACCTCAGACGACAAATCTGTCAGGTCACTGACAGACTCTGCATCGCTTTCTAATCCCGTTTTTGTCGTAGGAGGCTTTGCAGTCCGTTTGGACGGAGTCAACGATCCCTTCGCGTCGTCTTCAGCTAGCCACTCCTCGGGAACCGGTTGCCATTCTTCTTCAGCGATAGGCCCCCTCAGCCGCGCACTCACTCTCGTACCCATTGGTCGAGCAGGGCTGGCTTTCGAGGGGCTCCCGCGCTTCCCATCCAGAGCGGCTTGCCGTTGGTACTCGGCCAACTGCTTAGCCTGAGCATCGAGTTTGATATTCGCATTCATCTTGGCAGCTCTAGAGCTGCGGCCACCGGCAGTGACGGGGGGTGCAATCTCGACACGCTTCTTCTTCTTCGAGCTAGACTGTTGTGCGGTGTTGTGCTTACTGCTACCCGTTGAATTGCTCGCCTGTTTATTGTTCGCCGGTGCGCGCTTCCGCTTCAAGTTGCGGGGTTTCGGCTGAGCACGCTGAATCCACAGTCGGTCATCTAGCAACCCAAAATGAGTCAGTGTTTTGCAGGAACATTTTTTGAATATTTGTTACATCCAATGAGCCAGTATGCGTTGGTCTTCGCGTCGTACCCTATCGGCTCGATTCGCTATATGTTATATTGATACGTGAGTGGGAGGGCGTGTGGACGGTATGCATATATAACTAACCCACTGGGCATATTCATCGTCACTCTTCATCGTCATCCTGAGTCTGGTGGGGTTCTGGAAATGCCACTCCGCTACCGTATGCATTGACTCTAGTTTTGCGAGCATGGGGAGGTCACGCCAGTCGTGGGACTGTTCTTTGGGTTCGTCAAAGGGTATGGGGCTGTCCGCTGCATGTGGGTTCTCTTCCGAAGCTCCATTGACATCTAGGCCAGTATTCGACGCGTTATTCGGGAGCTGCATCCCGTCCGTAGCATCCCCACTAACAACGTCGCTCAGTCCTGGGCCCGGTTCTATCGATGGCTCTCGTGTCGGCACAGGGGACGACTCGGGGGAATCAGACACGGGCTCAGGACCAAGTGGGTTTGCGTCAGGGTCACGCTTGGCATATTGTTTGCGCAGGACGGTCTGCCAAGTATCCGGCCTATATCGACACCATTAAGCGGGCAAACAAATACGAGGAACAGTCACTAACGATAGTTTTCGGTCTTGTGTCAGAGTATAGAGTAGTCTCTGCATCACGCGCGGTAGTACAAGGTTCAGAGACCGCGACAAGTCATCTTCAATGTCCTGAACCACGAAGCGATACGCTTGTCAGTGTCGATGTTGGTGACGCGTCACAAGTAATGACGGGTCGATGGAAGGTAAACTCACTGCAAGAGATACGTCCTCCATATTGAACAGAGGTGCAAAAGTAAAGAAGAACTGGCTGAACGCCGCCCATTTCCATTGCTGTCTGAGTAGAGCGAGATCGGGAGACAAAGGAGGGCCTGGGAGAGCGGGAGCCGGCGATGATGCGACTGGTGTTGAAGAGGCTGAAGCAAGACCGCGAGTCGAAGTGCGGCGAGGCATGAGGCACCTCGCAGCTGCTTTTATGCGTTTATACAAGCAGTTCAAGAACTGAGGCTCGTCTTGTCGGTTGAAAGATATTGATAGTGGCGAGTGAGGACAGACGCAGGGAAGTGAGTTCCAACGAAAAATGAAGGAAACACGGTATTAAGCCAGGGGTGAACACGGCGGGACAAAAGAAGCCTTGAGGACGTCGAGAACGATGAGCTCGATGGGCTTGTCGTCGTTGTCGCTCCCGAGACGGTTTGTTTCCACGAAATAAATAAATTACGTAATGATAGTCCCTACTGTGGCGCTACTTTGTTTCTGCCTCTTTCTCGCCCGTGCTTTCGCTGACTTCGATAGTGTTCGCTTGGCTGGCGGCTGGTATCTTTGAAGCCCAAGTAGCTAACCTCAGTATGGCGCGCCCACGGCACGAGTATACGCTACTCACGTTGTGCTTTTGCTGACAAGGCCACCCAGTTTTACCCGGGACAGTGTTACTTTCATGTACGGCGATTTTTTTATCTTCAAGCTTGGATTTCACGCGTGCAATTAGTGTGATGCTGCAATGAGAGAACGGGAAATGTGCATACTGGTTCTTTCCCTCCAGAGCGCGTGTTATTATGCTGACCGCATCTTCTTCTACGCTGTCGTCAGCGAAGCCGATGTCTTCCAAGCACCCCACCTCATTATACTGATGCAATCCCAATAGCGTCTCGGACCGACTGATATCTAATGTTTTGAGGTATTCACGCTTGATGATCTCTACTACGGAGATGAGGCGAGGGATAGTCGTCGTGGAAGGAGAAATTCTCTTTGCTGATTCGGGAAGGGCTTCGGTCTGGACGGTGGAGCCCTCGAGTTCGTCCGTGACTCCTGCTGGTTGCTTTCGCTTGGCAGCGGGTAGCGTATGAAGGACGAGGGGGCTGGTCTCATTTTGCTGTTATGTTTCTCAGCAACTCAGCAGGGCCTTTCAACCGCATAAGGGGCAGACCTTGAGAAACTTTAACGCAAAGTCCACCCATGCGTGAATCTTGCCACCGCTGGTGATGCGGATCTCTTGGGTATCAGGAGAAGTATCTATATCCATGTCTCGAATGATATGAAGGTACAGCGCGCAGGAAGAAAACGCAAACAAGGAATAGTAAGAAGGCTACCGTAGATTCCGCTCGACTGCAATCCATCGCCTGCGGGCCGCGGTAATCAAGCGTGGGAATCTTCAAGATGAGAGGAATGCGCCCGCCGCCCGCCGCGCGCATACTTAAGTAGTACGGTTCGCGTGGGACTCGCAGTCGACAAGCTGTACACAGTCGACAAGCCGTACATGGCCAATACAATTAAACAAATATGAAAGTAAACACCATAACATTGACTCTACGTCTATGGTAAAAGGCAGTCTCAGACAGCTAGTGTCGGAAAGGGATCAAGAAAGCGAGTCGCGAGAGGTGTAGGGAAGCGTTTACCAGCGACCTCCGCCGCCTCCGCCACCGTAGCCACCGCCACCGTAGCCACCTCCGCCTCCTCCATATCCGCCGCTGCAATAAGCCAGTCATGAGCATCTCAGTCTAAGTCACAGTGGAAATGATCTGCTTACCGGCCACCACCTCCTCCTCCGCGACCACGGCCACCACCACCACCTCCGTAGCGTCCACGTCCGCCGCCGCCGCCGCCATACATAGCCATTTCCTCCAGTTGAGGGGGAATAACAGCATTGGCTTCACGGAGAATGCCAACAAGTTCACGTGCAGACTTCGCGTTGTCTGTCGTGAAGTAGGTATACGAAATGCCCTTGTTGCCGGCACGCTGTTTCAAAGAAAATCATCAGAAAGAGTCCAAACGATGTGTGGCCGTATAACTTACTCCTGTACGACCAATACGATGGATATAGTCTTCGCAGTTGTTCGGGAAATCGTAGTTCTGTCCAACGTTCGTCAGTTCGGCTCGTTATAAACGACATATAATGAAGACGTACGATGACATAGCCTACATCCTTGACATCTGTTCAAGGTAAGGCAGAAGTAGAACAGGCAGTGCATAGAATGCAAAGGGCGTATCGTGGAGGTTGATCCGATGGGAGTGAGACATGACGAGACAGACATGAACAGTCAATAAAGGCATGACACAGTGAGGGTGCAACCGCCTCGACAGCAACAAAACGAAACACCAAGCAAACAAACGAGCACAATTGGTCCAAGGGACGCCTCAACCGACATAAGATTTCGGTTAGTTGAGACGCTAACGTGTCCGGAATGGAGACAGGCAGGATCTTGAGGCGCGCGGGTCTTGATATCGAGGAGAAAGAATGTTCCCAGTCCGTGCTCTGTTGCCGTCACAGTCCATAACCATCGCCATACCAAAGAACACGGGGGATGTTCGTTGGGGCAGGCCAAGGGGCGCCCTCCTTCCAGAGGGTGCCTTAAGCCTACACGGAGACGTCAGAGGGATATGGGCGCCGCAGATTACGAATCTCCTCGATTGCCGGTTCGCGCGACTTTACCTGATCCTGTCTTGCTCCGGATACGCTCCCTAGGACTCGGCTGGTGGAGCAAATGGCCCAAGCTGAAGAAATGTGGGCCGTAGATCACTCGAGGTACCGCCACGGAGGAGGGATTGAGATGACCAGATACCGCAAAAGCATTCCAGCAGTGCCAGTTTGTTTGATGGAGTACGCAAAGGCATCCAGGCGTAGCACGAGAAGATAAAACACATACCGATACCACGGGACGCGACGTCCGTGGCGATGAGAATGGGCGACCGCCCAGCTTTGAATTCTCCCAGAACCCAGTCACGTTCACGTCTGCAATCCTCAGTCAAGACAGGAACGCAGAAAGCGAAGATAGCGACGCACTGTTCTTTGTCTCCGTGAATGGCAAGGGCAGGCCAGCCATCTTGGCGAAGATATTTTGTGATATCGTCAGCAACGCGCTTTGTGCCGACGAAGATCAAGACCTTGGCATTCTCAGAACTGATTTGGTCCAAGTGCTTGATCAACTTGGCACGCTTCTCGAAATCGCTGACAACGTCAACCACCTGCTGAATGTTGTGGTTGGCGGTGAGCTCCATCGATCCAATATTACATTGAATCATGTCCTTGAGGAAATCCTAGAAAACAAGTACCGTTAAGATCGCAACCACAAAACAAGGCGAATGAGGACACACGTTGGCAAGTTTCTGAACGTCCTTGGGCCAGGTAGCGCTGAACATAAGGGTTTGACGGTCTGGCCGGATCTGGCCAACGATTTTCCTGATCTGAGGCTCGAAACCCATGTCAAGCATGCGGTCGGCCTCGTCCATGACCAGGTAAGTAACGCGACGAAGGTTCGTCTTTTGGGTCTCCAGCATGTCAATCAAACGACCGGGAGTAGCGATGACTATCTCGACACCACGCTGCAAGTCGCGAATCTGAGGCCCTTTGGGCGCACCGCCATAGATAGCGGTGTTACGTATGCGGGAGTTCGAGCCAAACTTCGTGCATTCCTGCTGTATCTGGACAGCAAGTTCTCGGGTGGGAGCCAGAACGAGAGCGATAGGGCCATCGCCAGGTGATAGGAGGGGTTGACTGAAGAATGTGTAAGCATGAGTCAACATGACGAGACTACTGAATACTCACGCGTTGATGTGGAGCATGGCTGGAAGCGCAAAAGCAATAGTCTTCCCGCTACCGGTCTGAGCAATAGCAACCACATCTCGTCCGCTGAGAGCCATGGGCCAGGCCTGGCACTGAATAGGCGTCGGAGCAGAGAAACCTTGCGCGCGTATAGAGGTCATCAAGTATTCGGGAAAGCCAACCTCGTCAAAGGATTGAACAGGTCTAGGGACGTTACGCCCCGTAATCTGCCATGCTGATGAGAAGAAATCTCGCTTCACAGAGAGCGCCAAAACTGACCTTGATTTCCTTCTCGCGCCTGAACTCCTCGATTTCCCGGTCGCTCAAGGCGGTGACTCGTTTATCCTCGACGTAGAAGTTCTTCTCGAAGTGCTCAATTTTCGCGGACGCCCAGTCGACGGTGCGCAATCCACCGCCGAGATTGTCCATCCGGTCGCCTCCGCCTCCCCAGCTACCACCACCACCACCTCCTCCGTAACCTCCTCCTCCACCATAGCCACCACTACCGCCATAGCCGCCGCCGCCGCCGCCATAAGATCCACCGCGACCGCCGCTGTAGCCGTTCTAGAGACACAGCAAGTGAGTGAGTGAGAACACCTAGACAAAGGAACAGAGTCATACCATTTCTGTAATTGAGGTAGGGAGGGTAAGGGGAAAGATGGGTGTATGAGAGAGGGAGGGATGAAAGGGCAGAAAAAAAACGCCGTCTTGATGAGGCAAGCAAACAGCGACAAAGAGGGCAGCCACATCGGGAATCGGAACTTGTCACTGGCACAGTAGCACTGGAGCTTAGCTAGTAGTCTACAGGAATCTACAGAACGTCTCATCCGGGTCCCTCTGTTTCGGTAGTGTGCATTACTTACTGCTTGTTTGCAGACATTGGCTTGAAGGAAAGGGGTGAAGTTGGAAAATCCAATGCATGAAGTGATCATCGAACAGAATAGGTGCATAGTGACATTATCAGCAAATGGTACGAATAGTAGTAGTTCAAAATGACAGTGTCCGGATGTGCAGATATGGGAGATAGTATGTGGTTCGCAAAGCAAGGGTATTTCCTGAAGCAAAAAAAAAACAAGAATAAGGACGCATTTGGCCGCGCGATTACGGAAAACGAAGATGCACCCGGCAAGGTTGGTAGGATATCTGTGAATGCAGACAGCGTAAATGGTTATTCGCCAGCACGACAGGGTTGGCACGCTACCTCTACATAATAGCACAAGGCCTATGGTGTTTGTGCTTCTTCTTGGACTTCGTAGGTTCGGGAGGGTATCGCTTGGCCATTTGTTTTACCAAATCTTCGAAGACCTCTCCAATATGCCAATTTCTCTTGGCCGAGGTCTCGTAGAAAGGAAGGCCCCATCGTTTCGCAAGCGCCTCGATAGTACTTCGCTGCACCTCGCGCTCATTGGTCAAATCGAGCTTCGTACCCACGACAACAATCGGAACAGTCTACCCGTAATGCTTAGTCGTCGTTAAGTAAACAGGTATATGGGCGTACCGTATCGCCTCCTTTGATACTGTAAATCTGTCGCCGCAGATTATCCACCTCGCGCAGAGTGGCTTCTTGGGTCAAGCTTTAAAAATGGTTTATCATTAAGTCACGAACATAATTCCAGCAGTCTGGCGACACACCTAAAAACTAGGACGAAACCGCGACCCGACTATATGAATTGTGTCAGTCAGTGGCGAAGTAGTTACTGAAGCTGAGATGTTTGACCTTTATGTAGACTTCGTTGAGCGCGGTAAACTGCTCAGCACCAGCAGTATCAAGGACTTCGAGCTGTGGGAGAAAGCGTCAATAGAGGAACAAGGTAGCACTCGGCCGCCGACGAATACAGGATTAGCACGCAACAACAAGGCAACAAGGCAAAGACCGCAGGAACAGGAATCGGGAGAAAGCACAAACAGTCTGCAATCCGGAACACCAGGCAGTATGAAAAGAGAATCTCAGTCAGTATGAATTGATTTCGGTAGCGCAAAATTTATGAGAGAGATTCTCCACTATCGCCAAGCTTGAACGCACGTACCGCGTACGGAACATCCTCAACATGAAGGATGCGCCGGTATTGCTCTGTTTCCATTGTTGAGAAGGTTTGCACGAAGTACAGTGCGCACAACAGTGTTGGCTCACCTTCAACAGTCGGGTCATATGTCTACCGACGATGGTTAGGAAGACTTTGTAGATAACAAAAAGTTCACTCACGTCAAGGAACACATCCTGCACGAATCGTACCGTCAGAGCTGATTTCCCCACTCCACCGGCTGCCAAAGACGAAGGACAGTGAGCGATGTTCTGTGTGCACTGGTGCTGAACGCACCTCCGAGAACGACAACATTGAATTGACGCATCCCAATAAAGCGAAGAGAACGGGGAGGCTCTACGAGTTTTCGACAGGCGTAGTGAGAGTCTGAGCGAGAGACTGACTGTCAGTATCACAGCCTGATCACAGCGCAGTCTTGACGCGTCTGATGGTCAGATAACGACAACCATTCGCAGAGAAGACTTACTACTAACGATGCCTCGCGCGACGACAGGCGGTGATGACCGGCTCCCAGAGACGTAAAGTTAAGGCCTCGCGCGCAGGCCAGGGGTGTGACCCTATGTATCCGGGTGAAGGAGGAGACCGAGACGTGACACGAGCGTTAGAGACTGAGAGAAAATCAAGAACGTGTAAGAGAGAGTAAATTGGGGAACGCGATCAAGCGCGCGAGGCGAGGGCGCGAAAGAACTTGGTGGACGGTTTTGAGCTCCGTAACCGTGCAAGCCCCGGAGTTCCGGACCCTTTAAATTCGTGAATCCAGCTGTTACGGTCACCAGGCAGAGTCCTCAGCGCTCAGCCTTGCATTTCCCCTTGTCGTCAGTCGCTGCCATTCAAACAATCGTGTGTGTCGGAAGACAGAAAGCCAAGAAACATGGTTCGTCCTCGCGTATTTCTTGATTTCTCTATCGACGGCGCTCCCGCTGGAAGGTATCACTTGTTTGTTCACTTCATTCCGGAGCTCTCAACTAATAGTGAGCCGTTTACAGAGTCATCTTCGAGTTATTCAACGACAAAACACCGAAAACCTCAGAAAAGTACGTCTCGTTCCCGTTCGTTCAAGGTGATATTCACTGTCGAGTTTTAGTTTCCGTGCACTGTGCACTGGAGAAATGGGCATATCTAAGCTGTCCGAACGGCCACTGTATTACAAGAACAGCATAATACACCGGTCGATCAAAGACTTTATGATTCAAGGCGGAGGTGCATTCGTCCTGTGCAATATCATCATGTTCAGAATTTTGATCTTTCACAACCAGATTTTACAAAGCGCAATGGTATGGGTGGGGAATCCATTTACGGCGGACCGTTTGCAGATGAAGACCTCACGGGTGCCTTGGACTCAGAGGGGTTAGCTTCAACCACCCTTCATTGACGCTGACGTGTTGATTTGTTACCCTTCTAGATCGCTGTGTATGGCGAACAAGGGCCCGGATACAAACAACTCGCAGTTTTTCATAACCCTCCGCGACTGCTCGCATTTGAATGGTACACGCATTCAACAATGCGATAGTGCGATCCGAGCTGACTGCACACACAGGCAAGCATGTCGTGTTTGGCAAAGTTATCAGGGGCTACGAGACTGTGCAGAAAATATCTGACGTGTCTGTGGACGCCAAAGACAGGCCTTTAGCTCCCGTGGTAATATCCAACTGCGGCGAACTCGAGTTGCGCACAAAGTCGACAGCGGATTCACCTCATAGTAAGTCCTTTGCATATTGACAAACGCTCACAACGCTGACTACATACTTAGAGGAATCCAGGAAGCGCTCGCCGTCACCGAGACGGTCGCACACGCCCGAATCCGATCATCGTTCATCCAAAAAACGGAAGCATAAAAAAAGCAAACACGAACGCGCTTCAGGGGAGCATGATGCACCTGCTCAAGTATCGAAAGACACAGGCCCTGTTGCAGAAACTGAAGAGGAATACGATGCTAGGTTAGAACGCGAAGAGAACGAGCGTCAAGAGGAGGAGAGGAAGCGGGAATTGGAGCGTATCAAGAGAAAGTATGAAGGTGCCACGCAGAGCAAAGATGGCGTTCGCTTCAAAGGTTCGCTCATCTCTACTCAAAGCTGGGGGGCACTTGCTCACAAATGTCACTTTTCAGGTCGGGGGCGTATGAAATTCGTTGATCCAGAGATTCAACAGGCGCGATATCCATGATCGTTCATGTTTGCGCTTACAGTGCCATAGTTAACATCGAGCGCATTAGCGTATACTCCATGTCCTTTCATACTCAGAGTCATTGGCCATGCGATCGTACGAATCGGTGGCAAAAATGAGACTATCAATGCATCACCCCTAGTGTAAAGTAGAGGGAATTCGATAGCAAAGATATCAGATAAACAAAGTGGAAAAATGTACGAGCTCTTCCCTATCAAACAACAACTTCAGACGCCTTCTTCGACTTTACTATCTTGAGCCTCTTCCTCAGCTGTCTTGGCTGCAGCCGCATCCGCGAAACTGATCGATGGCCGCACAGCCGCCTGGTTCGTGAATTTGGGAGACGTAGGGGTACCGGGGGTGGAGCCAATCGTGGATGTAGGCGGTGTCCTGCCATGGCCGCGCTCAGAGGCGGCCCTTGAGCTCGTACGCGACATGGGATGCGGTACCCGAATTGACTCTCGCTCTTTTTCGATACGTTCAGAGACTTCCTTCTCTCGCGAGGATACGTCGACAGGTCTGCAGGATAGGATGGTCAACAATGACGTTGATCTTTGATCGGGACAGATCCTACTCACTTCGCAGATCCGAATGGATTCGACCGTGCGCTTGGGGTAGCAGGGGCCATTTTAGGGGATGACAGAGGGCTTGGACTTGCGGATGTACTGGCAGAACGAGGCAGGAGCTCCAGCTTTCTGCGGCTCAGCTGCGGTGTCGGCGGGGTAGAGCTATTCGCTGGCGGTCCAGATAGTTAAGCACAGTATCCCATGAAAGCTGGTTGATCGATAGACTTACGGGAGGTGCTGTTTCTGGCTGTCGGCCGTGGGCGTGCGGCGCTTCGCCAGTCACTGTCACCTCCGGCTGGAGGCGAGGTATCTTTGGGAGGGCCCATATCGCCTCGGCCCCGGAAACCTCCATATTTGGATCCTTCATCTGCTCCTGCACTTGCCTTGAATTTACTACCGATTGTCCAGTTTTCTTCTTTATCAGCGACACTTGCTTGACCTTCGGGTGTAGCAAAGCCGGATCCTCTCCGTTTGAAGGATGGTACTTCGGGTTCGGGAATGGCTGCGGGGCGCCTAGATGGTTGGCTCGATCGCCAGTCGTTGACGCCTTCCGAGACACCAGAAATGGCGTCTGAGGGGGGAGGGCCGTCGAATCGACGACGAGAGACATCACGCGAATCCGATGAAGGTAAATCAGGGAGCGGTCCGTCACGCCTCCAAGGACTAGCAAATTTGGCGTCATCGTCAAATCCTCCTCCAAATCCACCCCGTTCTTTGGCTGAATGCTCCGTGTGAGTGTGGAGGTCGGGCATTGTGATCGTAGGGAGCACTCACGAGGTTCAGCGACGCTGACGCGTATGGTTCGGCCAGAAAAACCCTGCCAAAGGGAATGAGACGGCGGCGTAGACCTGCATTAAGGTAGAACGCACTGTTCCGGTTAAGGCCAAAGCCGCTTTCAAGCCTTCAAGATCAGCGAATTCAACATATCCAAAGCCTTTCGGCTTTTCCTCTCTATCCTTAATAATTTTGACAGAGACTGTCTATATTGTCCAACTTGCAATTTGTATCAATGCAATCAAGGCCAGCGAGCGGGACATAACGCACCTTGATACCCGCAAAGAATTCTTCTAGCTCTGACTCCGTTAAATCGAACGCCAAATTTCCAACGAATGCAGTATAGGGCGCCTGCGTTGGGAGGGGTAGATCTTCCCTGGGAGGACCGGCGCGATCGGCTGAGAATATGTGATCAGTGGATGGCATTCGGCTGAATCAGCTTTGCAAAACTCACGCCGGGACGACATGAAATCATCTCTCTTGCCCGGATAACGGTCGTTGGCGCGCGCCCGCTCCTCGTCCGTCCTGACAGCAGCTACGGTGCGGCGGAGACGATGAACATAGCGACACAGATACTCGTGATCGGAAACTTACGAGCACTAGGCAAAGAGTCCATCTCATCTGCCCAAGACCCTAGCGCTAGGCAGATTCATGTGTCAAGCGTTGTGGACGGGAACAAAAGCACTTGTCACTCACCGCTGTCACCTAGGAAGTCATTGAGCGATATTTTCTGTGCTTTCTTCTTCGGGGCTGAAGACGAGGAAGACCCGATGAGTTATAATATAACAAAACCACGGATACGAGCACTCACCCATGATTATAAGGCAGGTTTAGACGGTATACAAATCTCGTTGAGATCGAGCAGCAAAGGAAACACTGTTCGTATGGGGGCGCTGAGGAAATAATTTTGGGACGTTGCGGGCTCGGACGTGCCGTGATTGGCCGTGTTTACGAGTGGCACTAATTCCGAAGTCCGAAGCGCAGACTGTGCAGAGTCTCGAGGTGCTACTTACAGTCAGTCTTCCACTGAACCTCGTCTTCCGTTCTGTGTTGTTTCGCCATGATTCTCCTCGAGGTACTATCTCTCTTTCTTGCTGCCGTTTTATATGTTCACCCTCGATAGGCCCACAATGTCATAATCCAAACCACACTCACGGAGAAGTTCACCAAGTAAGCCGTACAGCAATCAACTAGTCGCGTCGACTGACCGAATGCATACGCCGTGTGCACAGGCCCTCTTCCCTCGATGTTCAGTTTGTCGACTACGATGGCGTCCGATTCCACCTCTCTACGCCGGAGAGAAAGACCCTTCTGCTTCTTTCCATGCACATTCGTTGCTGGGACGAACTCGTGCAATATGGCGCGACGGATGTCCTGGCTCGCGAATATGGTTCTTTGGTGAAGGCTCAGGCGGAACCGGAGTACAACGTCAGTCTCGAAATCGATCTGGAGGCCTTGCCGGCGGAGGGCGGTGAGTAGCTTCTGTGTAGTGGCCTTGTACTCCCGACTCAACCGACGCAGAGGCTCGTGAATCGTTGATCAAATCTGTCTCTCTATTCAAGCGTAACGCACTAGCTGCTCCCTTCGAACGCGCCTTCCAATCCCAGAAGGATCTAGAGTCATCGGATAACGCACAGGGGGACCTCATGCAGATTCATTATCGGGACGAAGAGGCAATCTACGTTCAGGCTTCAACAGATCGAGTGACAGTCATATTTTCGACGGTGTTCAGAGAGGAAACGGATCGTATCTTTGGGAAGGTGTTTTTGCAGGTACGTCATTTAAACCAAAGACACTGTATCGTCGCATGAATGCCTCCCACTAGGAATTCGTCGACGCACGAAGGCAACCGGCTATCCAAAACGCGCCGCAAGTCCTTTACTCGAACCGTGACCCACCCCTCGAAATTCGCCACGTTTCTGGTCTTAGGAACACCGACGATGTTGGATATGTTACCTTCGTCCTTTTCCCCCGTCATTTTAACAATCGCATCATCGCTGCTGCAACCATCTCCCACATACAGCTCTTCCGCGACTACCTCCACTATCACATCAAATGCTCCAAAGCATACATGCATTCTCGCATGCGTCATCGTGTCACAGAGTTTCAGAAAGTTTTGAATCGCGCCAAGACAGAGGTTGCGACTACAGATCGGAAAACTGCCAGGTGACGTGTCTGTAGTCTCCAGGACTGATATGTTTACTGATGAACAGATATAGTGGGAGAACATTGACATCCCGATGATTTTGCCCATTCTTTATGTATGAATGCACCATTGTATACCATGGCTTGAATTAGTGTTTCCTGCAAATTATTGCTGTTTGCAAGCTGGCGTCGCCTCGATTTCGATAGGTTCGGAACAAGCCCCTGCTCCGCGCCAGCCCGCCGGCGAACCTTCGCAGAAGGGGCTTGCTCCAAAGTACGCCCAAAGGCCAGGTTTTCAAACTTTTTGGAATGTGAATTCTCTGACCGAGTAGGTGCTACTTCTAGAACCATCCGTGAGCATGGTAAGCATAGTATATATGTAGTAGGAAGTGTAGCAGATTAAGAAGTATGAGTAAATAGAGGTAGGAGGTGATACTAGGGGCCGTCGCCCGCGCCGGCATGAACCTTGCTTGGTCAGCCCTCAGTCAAGTTCCGAGATCCGCACAAATGTCGCCCATTGGAACATGTATCCCTGTCCCCACTGTCGCATTGCCTACAGTCTTATCGTTGTGCCCTGACCCGTCGGTCTTCCCCAATATTACTTTCGGCCCCCCATTCCCAAAACTACCCGTCTCACTCTTAAGCCTTCAATGTCGGGTCTGACCCCCACAGATCCCCTTGTTCTCTCGGATGATGATGATGAATTCGGTACGTGCAAGCCAACAGAGAGCTAAGATGCGGCTCGTTCTCTCGGACGACAAGCCGTCCGGGTCCGCCGTCTCACCCACGGTGCTTTCCAAATGAAGTCTTCTCCGCCTATCTTTTTGCCGCTCACCGCAGTACGTGTAGCCCCCACCTTGTTCGCTTACATGTCCTCTCTGTGGCCAAGTCTTTCTCAATCCTTTCTTGTGAGTCTTGTTTTCCTGCTGTCGCACTGTCTGTTTGTAAGATCTGCGTACCTTCGACTTATCTGAGGCGCCTGAAATACACCGGACCCAATGTACAGTTATCCACCGGCCCGTGATACACTGAAAACTCGTTTCCGCAATTGCACACCGAGAAAGTTGTTTCTCTCAAAATTTGTGTTGTAGATACCATTCAATACACCTCTAGAGGGCCTATGTGTAACGGAGCTGGGACGCCCTCGCTACAGATCTGGGATTAAGACGGTCAGTCGAAGGATCCTGACGAGAGAGTACCTGGTCCCGTTGCTATGGTGTGCTACGCGATCTCGCCGCGTCGAACGTCTCCGGCTCTACCGTGAGACTAGGTCGAGATGTAAGCCCCGGCTGCACCGTGAGCTTGCGTGAAGTGGTTGCGGAGCGGGAGTCTGAGAGGAGCGACGCGAACGCCGCCAAGGTCTGCGGAAGTAGAAGGAAGGCTGTAGAGTGTAAGTTCGCCCGGTGCCCGTGCTCGGTCTCGTTGGGACAGAGTAGGCTTTAGATGGGCGTTGGAAAAGATGATATATTCGAATGAGAGACGCTCTACTATGTACCTACAGACACGCTACAGCGGGCAGGCGACACTCGTAAGACGCGTCGAGACTAATGGTACACGAGATGATGAAACTACGCAATGATTAGATCGTGATGTGTCGTGAGAGATTACCGAGAATAGGCGCGTCAGCGCGTTCGTCGAGATGTCGAGGACTTGGACAGATTCCCGTGTTACAGAGCCCCCCAGTCTCGTCGCGTCTAAACGTCTGTGGAGAACAGATCCACGATACGCGCGTCGTTCCAGGCCTGCGATTTGCTGTCGATGTGCGATTTCAGAATACGCCAGGACTTCGTCGTCAATGGGGGATGCGTCGGCGTGGGCTTCTCGTGGTGCAAGTACTGTTTCCATTCCCCGTAGGTCTTCGCGAAGACTCGCCCGGCTACGAAGAGGCGTAGGTATTTCTGAAACCAATTTTCGGCGTATTGGTTCCACTCCCCATTGAATATCCAGGAGTCGTGCAGCAAAGACGGGGGTGGCCAGATCCAGCGGTCTGCGGTCCGTCGTCCGACTCCTTTAAC
>KN832559.1:106317-117843 GCA_000827205.1 Plicaturopsis crispa FD-325 SS-3 | reverse complement strand
TGAGGCTACTACCAGCAGTAATCAGCGCATTTCATTATATTCGCTGTCTTCCATGCGTTCGAAATATTCCGCGCGTTGTACAGACGTTTGAGTAGCATTTACGAGTACCCTGTGATTTTATACGATTTAAATACATTTATTTGAAGTGTGCGGACGCCGCTGAAAGCATTTGCGGCGTCCGAGCGCACGGGCCATCGGAGTTCGAAATCGACGAACGCGTCGTCGATGTTCGTTTTCTCCGTCGTCGTCGTTGTCTACCTCCCCCACCTCGCTGCACGCCCACGACGACGCCCCACCCCTCGCGTTTCCGCGAGGGGTGTCTTTGGTATGTTAAATTTCTTTTGTAAGTCTTTTTTTCTTTTTTTACCCGCTATTTCAGCGCTGACAACGCTCTTGCAGCCAGCCCACCGCTTGACGACGACCGCGCCCGCGCGCATTCACGCGCAGCGCGCACACCGCAGCCACCAGGCCGCTCTCGGAGTCCCCACCACCATCGCCACCCCCACCCCACTCCCTCGTCCCCGCCACGTCACGGCGTATCCCAACGACGCCCACCTCCGCGCCCACCTCCGCGCTCCCCCGCCCCTCCCCATCACCTTCAACACTCCCCTGACCTCGGCATCGCGTAGGTGGAGGCCGCACGCCACGTGCTGGCGCACCGCGCCCCTCACACCACCGCCACGACCGCAGCGGCCCCGGCACGCTCCCACCACGCCAAACCGAACACCGCGACGCAGGGCGCCCGCAACACGCGCCGTCGTGGACAACAACGAACGACGAGCGCCGCGTGCCCGTCAGCCGGGAAACACAGGGGAGACGAGGGAGGGGAGGGAGGGAGGGAGGACGTGGGCAGCGGGTACGACGGAGAATGGCGGGCTTCGAGCCCGTCATCCGACGCCGTACCTGCTAGTCCTGTGGGCGAGCGACACGGCAGGGCAGGAGGGGAGGGGCCCACTGAGAGCGGCGGGCACCATGCCCCGCCGTTCGACGCTGTCGCCATAGGCCCAGTGTCGCAGGGCGTCACGCGGCGGATGCACCCGGACAGCGAACCACCGTGGTTCCACCCCGCGAGCGCCGTTCCACCCCGCCCCCGCGCTCGCCGCCCCCGCGCTCAACATCTCCGCGTCCGCGCCCGCCGTTGCACCACCCGCGCGTGCCGCGTCGCCACCCGCGCTTACCGCCTCACCCACGCACCCCACGCGCTCGCCGACCCCCGCGCTTACCGCCTCACCCACGCACTCGCCATCCGACCCCACGCGCTCACCGTCCCACCCCACGCGCTCGCCGGCCCACGCGCTCAACGCGCGCCGTTCCACCACCCTCCTGTTCACCCCACCCCCGCCTTTGCCGTTCTTGATCCCCCGCCCCAACGCTTGCTATTTTCACCGCGCCCCGCTCTTCTCTGCATGTACCCGCTTCGCGGGCTTTCTCAGTATTTAGTAGTATATATCAATAAATTTTTTGCTTTCTTTGACTTCCAGGGCTTGAAAATGAACGAAAAAAAATTGAGAAAAAAAGCGAAAAAAAGCGAAAAAAAAAATCGGCGCCCTGGGCAGGTGTTTTGCGCGCAGGCGTCAAAACCACGTGGCTGACAATTTGAGTGGCTAAAGCCACGGAGGTCCGTGCGCGGGTGCCGAAATGCGCAAAGCCGTCGAGCCGGAAAATTTGAGGGATTTGTAAGCCAGAGGGTCACTGTGGCTGAGGGATTCACCAGGATTGCTCGGGTGGCTGAGGTGGCTGAAAGTGGCTGGCATTTGGCTGGGGGAATGTATTATAATGTGTTGCCATAAGGCGGTTGCCTGATGTATTGTAACGTAGTGTGTGCTCGTAGCCACGATGTATTATAATTCAGGTACAGGGACTGGTGGATGGATCTGGAATTCTGGAGCGTCGTCTCCAGTTTTCCGCAGGATCTGCACTGGGGCGCGTCTGCCGTAGGATAAGTACCATTCGCATTCCCGCGGGGATGACGTGGGGATGAAGCCGAGCCATGGAGCGCCGTCCTGGTGCCAATCTATCGTTGACCCCCATTCGCGGGACTTGTACGACCCTGTGCGGGGATCTATCTTCCCTTCCGATCGAGGGTTCGGTTCGGCGAGTAGGCGGATGGCTGCCTCGGGAACGTCGATGTACACGTCGTTCAGACGGACCACTTGCACGTTCCTTATAATGGATACGACGCTCCGGGGTACGCGGCCGTCGTGGTCGCGGTAGAAGGTGTTCTGCATTCTGGGCGTCTCTGCAAGGATGGCGTGCCCTTCCTTAGAGACGGTTGCGGAGAGGTTCGCGGGACCGTACCTCTCGTTTCCGTTACCTGCTAAAACAGAGTGGTCTGTCAATGGATTAAGCAGCGAGGGGTTGTACAGTCGAGGTGCGAGTAGTGAGAGAGGGATAGAGAATAAGAGAGGAACGATGGAACAAAAACGAGTGTGAAGGTCAGAGTGTCAGCGACCTCCGATTTATTAGAAGAAGACAAGACAATAATCACGATAATCGTTGAGAGGTAAGGAACGTGGAAGATGATCGTGATGATAAGATAAGTCGACAGATAATGACTCAGCGGAATTTTACACGCTCCTCGTACTCCCGTAGAAGGCCAGGAGCGTTCCTGAGGTTGTTCTCGGGCTCCCAAGTGTCGAACAGCGGGGTATATCCTTTCCAGCGTATCAGAAATTGATACTTCTTCGAGCGCTTGTCGAAGCGATGACCGACAATACTTTCGACTTCATATTCTTCTTGCGCTGGCTTCTGTTTCCGCGTCTCGGGCAGGACTGATCTGCTCGCGAACTCCTTGGGAGAACGGACGTAGCGGCGTAGGTGTTCCAGGTTGAAGATAGGCGATCCCGGGTATCGGTTGCTCATGCGTAGGCGGTAAGTTTTCGGACTCAGTTTTTCGAGGACTTCAAACGGGCCGATCCACCTCTGGACTAACTTGCTACCTTCACCTTTAGATTCGATCCACTCGAGGGTGTGCGGGTTGACTAGCACCTGGTCTCCTACCTCGAATTCATGTATCTTACGACCCTGGTTATGCGATCTGGCCTGTTTTTCCTGCGCTTTCGCTAGGGCGAGTCTCGCGGCTTCGCGATGGACGTTTAAGGCGTCCAGGAAGGAGTCGGCCTCGGGGCGAGTCGAATGAGGCCTTGGACTCGTCATTCCGGTTTTGGCTAGTAGATCCGCGACGGTCGCCGGCTGAAATCCGTATAGTAAGAAGTACGGACTTTCCCCAGTCGACGTATGCTGATTTGCGTTGTAGGCGAATTCCAAGAGGTGTAGCCATTCGGCCCACTCGGTTTTATCCTCGGCGACATACGCTCTCAGCATCGTTTCCAGGGTTTTATTCACTATTTCCGTTTGGCCGTCATGTTGAGGGTGCCTGGCCGAGGACAAGGACATGTGAGTTCTTAAGTGTTTCGCTACGGCTTTCCAGAACTCAGAAGTCCACCTCGGGTCCCGGTCAGATATGATCGATTCTGGGATACCGAACCGAGTCACGACGTTCTTGACAAACGTATGCGCGAATCCTGCGGCTGTTAGACCTGAGTCGGTGGGAACGAATTGGGCATGCTTGGTCAGTCTGTCGACGACTACCAAGACCGCGTTGAAGTCGCCTGACCAGGGTAGATTTACTATCAGGTCCATAGAAACGGATTCATACGGCCGCGATGGAATTGGGTTCGGTATGAGTAGCCCGTGTTTCGAGAAATTCGACGGTTTCGTCTTCTGACAAATGTCGCAGGAGTTGCAGTATAGGAAGGCGTCGTTGCGCATCCGTGGCCAAAAGAATCTGGATTTGAGCGCTCTCCATAACTTCTCCGGGCCCGCATGCGCAGTGCTGAGAGGGGACTCGTGCATCTCCCTCAGGATAGCAGGTTGCTCGGACTTAGGTATGCACAGCCGCGGTTTGAAGTCCGCGTCTCTGAAGTATAGCAATCCCTCATCATCCTTGTAGTAGCGCTTGCCGGCGTGCCACACATTTGAGCTTGTCGACGGGTCCATCCAGCGGTCCCTGAAGGTGGCGTCCTTTTTGTATGCCGCAATTAGCTTCTTCCTATACCCCGGACTAATTTCCACGTTCAGAGTGGGGGGGCGATGCGAAGCCGCCCAGTATCTGTTGGTAGATTCCTCCATCTCCTCTTTCCACGCGCTGTCGCGGACTCCTGCCCCCCCGTCGCCTTCGGAGGCGGCTGGATCTGCGGCTGGCCGTGCCATGCCGCTCGCCTCGGGGATTGGCTCTACCGTATCCCCCTGCTGCGCGTCGACTCTCTCCTTGCGCTTGCTCCTCGTCGTCGCGTACGCCTCTGGAATTCTCTCCCACAGGTCTGCAAGACTCGTCGCCAGGAAAACTTCCGCGGTTGGCGTCATGCCGCCGTCGCTCGTCGTACGCTGCGCTTTTCCTAGGACATACTCAGCCCTCAACGAAGCGTTCACGTAGGTGGCTCTTGCCGCTGGCTCGTATGCCTCCTCCTGTGCCGCTGCTAAGGAGGAGTCGAGATGTATGGGTGCGTCCGTTTCTCGTGACGGGGAGATATGTGGTGGCGGGGCTCGGGGCAATCGAGATAGGGGATCTACGTTCGAATGAACTCGCCCCGGACGATGAATGATCTCGAGCCCTGGTGCGTACGCTGAATAGACTGCCCCCCATGCCGCTAGCCTTCGATTTGAGTTCTCATAGGTTCGCGCCCATTGAAGGGCGGAATGATCCGTCACGAGCAGGATTTTCTCCCCTTCGATGAACGGTTGGAAACGCACTAATCCTTCTTTTGCTCCTAGAGCTTCTCTCTCCGTGGTGGAGTAGCGAGTCTCCGCTGGTTTGAAGGAGCGCGACCAGTATGCGATTACCCTCTCAACGTGCACTGTCGAACCCTCGAACGTCTCGCCCCATTTGTCCACTGGTACGTTGTTCGTTTTTGTAGATAGCGTAGCGACTAATTTTGGCGGCGGTAGGCCGTTTTCGTACGCTTTCTTCAAACGGTCGTAAACTTGGGTCCCCTTCAAGTCGCGCACCAAGATGGGTTGGACCTGCTGGAGCGCGCACCCCAGCGCTTCTACCGACGCGTCTGTGTAGAGTCGGTACGGCAGCCCCTGCTTTGGGTGTCCCAGTACGGGAGCGGCCTGTAACGCCGTCTTCGCTGCTTGGAAGGCGTACTCAGTTTCCGCTGTCCATTGCCATCGCGCTCCCTTACGGAGTAGTTGAAACAGAGGTGCGCAGATGTTTGCGTAGTAGGGGATGAATGCTGAGAAGTACACCACCATTCCCAGGAAAGTCTGTAGCTCGGACATCTTCGTGGGAGGTTTCAATTCCACGATGGCGTTCACTTTCTCTAGGTGTGTCGACAGTCCGAGTCGGGAGACTTTATGTCCTAGGAGTAGTATTGATGAGTAAAACAGATGACACTTTGTTGGGGATAGCGTCAAGCCCGCGTTTTCGATCGCCGACAGTACTTTTTCGAGGTGATCGATGTGGTCCTCGTACGAGCTCGAGAAGACCACAATGTCGTCGATATACACGAGGCAAAATAGCCAAAGGTACGGTGCGAGTATTGACTGCATCAGTCGCTGGAAAATTGACGGGCCGTTTTTTAGTCCAAAGGGCATTCGCCTGAATTGAAACAGGCCTCGGTGCGTGCGGAATCCAGTCTTCTCCACGTCCTTTTCATCAATCTCCAGCTGCGTGAATCCGGAAAGCGCGTCGAGGGACGACAGTACTTGCGCGCCGGATAGGGTCTGTAAAATCTCTGATTGCCTCGGAATGGGGAACTCGTCGCCGATGGTGACTGCGTTCAGCTTTCAATAGTCCACGCAGAACCTGGGTTTCCCGTTGCGATATGCAATGACAACAGGTGCGCTCCACGGACTGATTGAGGGTTCTATCACTCCTTGCTCAAACCACTTATCCAGCTGCTCGTCAATCACTAGCCTCTTTGCCGGCGACGAGCCATACATCGGAACCGCAATCGGTTGCTGACCGTCCACCGTTCGTATATGCACTCGAAAGGTGGGGTGGTGCCCCAGGCGACCGTCAAATCCGAACGCGCGTTGACGTCGTTTTAGCATGTCGAAGGCGTCTTTGCGTAAGTTCTCCGGTAAGCTTCCTACGTCTATGAGCTCCTCAATTTTGTCTGACGGATAAACGCTCGGATCGGGGGCTTCGGCGGTCTTCGGCCCCCACATGTCGCTCGAGGCTTCGCCGTCTTCATTCGCGAGTGAGGCCTCGTCCGTTGGTTTGTCGGCTCGCACGTTCTCTGAGGCCGTAGACATCGCACCGCCTTCACGATCTCGGTCGCCACGCCCGTCCGACTCAGTCTCCGTGCTTTTCGCCCTCAAGTCCTTCAGGTTCACGTCAAGCACCGTGACTATCTTTGCCGTCTGGTTGAGCAGGCTTTCGAGGTGGACGACGTCTTTCGGAGTATCGAAGTATCGCGCCGCAGGTGCGATCGTCCCAATGAGTTCTCCTTTTCGTATCATACGCGGGTGAGGGGAAGGATTGCTTATCGGGACGCAAGGGTTTTCAGATCGGAAGACAACGTTCGGTATTGCGAAGAAACTCTCGTCGGCATTGGCTAACAACGACTTCTCCAGGACCCATTCCTCGCCGCCCTTGAAGTATCCCTCGACAGCGATCGTCTTGGTGCAGTCCGCAGAAATTTTATAATCTTCCGCGGCTCGTACCATGGTGCATTCACGGCCGAACTTTCGTCGCTGACGTTGCTTACGTGCTTGGTTTCGCCGGTGAGTTTTAGCATGTACGAATTTGGCCTCCTTTTCTGAATCAACTTTCTTGCGGACCTTAGCATGGTCGTAGGATCGACCGACCCCTTGAGCCGGCACTACCACCTCGCCGTTATTGAAACGGATACGCGAGCCCGTTTCCACGTTGCGAGTAACTGTCAACTCGTAGTTCATCTGGTAATCCTCTCCGAGCAGGATAGGGACGGCCATGTCTGGCACCACGTAGGCTTCCACTTCCGTCTCGACGACCTCACCATTCTCACTGGTCATATAGACAGGGAGAATCACATATCCCGTGATGGCGGCATTGCTGTCCGTCAGCTGCCATAGTCTTGTCGTTAAGCCTTGACGAATTCGTGGCGGCGACGGCAACGACTTGTAATATTCCTCCGAGATAAGTGAGATATTTGCGCACGAATCCACTCGCAAGTCTATCTCCTCGTTGGACAGCTGACCTACGCTCCCTCTAGTGGCAAGCACTGAGTCTCCGAACGCGGATTCGCCCGCAGGCTTATGTCGCTTCTTCAATATCCGAATGACAGGGACCGGCGCGGGAGGAGTCTTCTCAGGCCTGTCGGGCTCCGTGTTGTAAGCCTCTCCCTCCCTCTGAGTTCCTCGTGTCAGTGGGTCCTCTGGCGCTGCCCCGCTTTCTTCACTTGACGGCGTAGTCCGTCTGGAGTGCTCGTCGACTTTGCCGTCTATTCGGGTATCCTCGATGATGTACTTGAGGGAAGGCTGGTTCGGTGAGTCCGCTTCGTCGTCTTCGTCGTCTACGACCTCCAACGTTGTCTTAGGATGCCCTTTTCTGCCGCTCGCCACGCTCGATGTTCCGGAGAAGGCCAAACCTATCTCCTTCATCTGATCGTCGGGGGAGCCGTCCGAAACTTGCTCCGCCCTCATCGCTGTGGATGCACTCACACTCACCGTTCGAGGATTGTCCGCGTCATCGTCTAACGTTCCACGGACGAGGTACAGGGAAGCATGGTTCTGAGTTGCTACGGCGTCGTACACTTTGTTATATACATCGTCGTTCGCGTCATTATCGTTTGAAAAGGCTAGATTCACCGATTTCTTCTGCGCTGCGAGATACTGTTCGAACTTCGGGCATTCCCTATCCCAATGTTTGGGGCTTCCGCACGCACGGCACGGGGACGGCGGTGCGCGCGACAACCTAGTATTGAAATCTTGCATGGGGAAAGGGTATATCCCGTCCTTCGGAGGCGCTCGTTGTCGTCTCGCGGCGACGGCCAGAGCCTCGGTAAGTATCGCTTCGTCGGCGTGATTCGAGGTTTGCGCGTTCTCGCTTTGGCCTCCGTACGACATATCTTTCTCGGCGTCGTAGGCTTCGTACGGGTTCTCCTGGTTCTCTGCGATGTGTGCGGCTGAATAGGCAGGTGCGCTTGAACTGGAGCGCCCGGGAGAACTGAAGCGCGTCTGTAGTCGATATCCTTCCGGGGTGTACCCCATGCGACGGAGGATCGTCGAGAACTGTCGCTCAGAGACGCCTCCCCCTTCGCGGTGACCGGGTTGACCTGCCTCGGTGAGGGCAGCTTCGTTATCGGCAACTCGGAGGTGGAGGGTTGCGGTATCCTGGATACTTTCGGATACCAGTAGATTTCTCCATATAACCGGAGCCGTCATCAACACCATTCGTACTTCGTCGACACCTCCGGGAGTCGTGCGCGTGAGCATGCGCGAGTGTAGAGTCCTCCTGACGATGAAATCCTGCGGGGTCTCGCGCTCGTGGCCCTGCTGCCGGAACCGCTGGTTCGAAAACTCGTGGTTAGCGATCTGAATCCACCGGTCCCCGAGCCAGTAGTTCTTGAGCACGGTCAAGTAGTTGATGTAGTGCACTCGCATGTACGTTTTGAAGTTCTGGTCAAGCATGCGGTACCATTTCGATACCGTCCCCGTGAGCTTCCGGCCTAACCAGTATCCTAAGCCTGTTGGAAGATGGCCGCCTAACGACGCGAGTTCTTGAATATCCGAAAAGTATTCGATCGCGGTGTGGCCTTTCCCGTCCCAGGTAGGCAATTCATCCATCTTGAGCTCGGCCTTGATGGTCGGTATTATCGTCCCGTACGGCACCATTCCTGCGCCGTTAGACCAGTCGATAGGGCCGCCTCCACCGCCGCCCCCGCCGCCCCCGCCTCCGCCGCCTCCGAAACCCCCGCCCCCTGGCCATCCTTGACCAAAAGGGGGGTCTCCGGCAGGCGCGTTTGGACCACCGCCTCCGTCACCGCCTCCACCGCCTCCACCGCCGCCACCGCCGCCACCGCCGCCACCACCGCCGCCGCCGCCACCGTTTCCCTCGTCGTCCCCACCGTCGCCGCCGCCTCCTCCCGCACCAGGATTACCCGGTACGATTGAAGCGCTGCGAGACCCTCTCGACCCTCCTGACGGGTGCGAAGGCGTCTGAGGACGTGGGGACCTGACGATGGCAGGTGAAGCGTTACGAGGCGGTTGAGTTTGCGGTTGTGAGCCCTGAGGTGTCCTGTGCATTACTGCGGGGGGCGCGCTCGGAGCGGCGAGTCCATGCAGGACGTTGGGTTCCCCTGCCGGCGCGCCGTAGACGGTATTGACGAACAGCTCGTTCGAGGCTTTAAACGGCGTCGGGTAGGCCATGGATATGGACCCGGGTTGGTAAGGGAACGTTTGTGGAGGAGGTACGATGTCGGCTTGAGTCTGGCTGAAAACTGGGGCTTGCGATATGGACTGAGACGGATGAACTTGTAAGAGATGCGGGGGCACTTCGTAGCCGGCGCGAGATGGCTGGGACGGTTCTTTCCCTTTGCCTTTCGAATCGGCTATTGCTGCGCTTGGATCAGGCGGCGCGGGAGTCCTTGATTTTGCCCTCGGTTGCCAGGTCACGTCCTCTGGAGGGGACCATCCTGTTGACGCGCGGTAGCTCGTGGCGGGCATGTCACTTTCGACACGGCGTCCTCGGCTGTCGTACGAAATGATCTTGTTTTCTAGACCCGGCTCGCGTGGAGGGAAAGCGCGAATCAAGGGAGACGGCGGTGGAAGAATGGACTCCAGGTTTCCGCCGTTGTCGAGCGCGAGTTGCTGGCGTCCAGTCAACTGTTCTCGATGACGCGGAACTTTGGCGAATAGATGCGTGAGCTTATCGGCTTGGGGGATCGCGCGGTGCAGCGGGGAGTACACTCTGAGGTGCGTTGATGCCGGCGATGGGGGTACGGACTCGTCGTAGTATTGAGCGACATACTTCTCGATCGCATTCTGAGCCGTGGCGATCCGTTTTCGTACGACCGTCCAGGTGGCGTTAAGAACCGCTATGGATTCGGCTCCTCCCAGCATGGGTAAGAGTTGGTCGGCGGGATCGATGATGAAATGGGAAGAGCGCGAAGGAACGAGGCCCGAAGTCCGGGCTACGATAGATTGGAGTTCGCGCACTGTTGTTGACACGGTGTAGAACATACCACGGGTGAGCGAGTAAGGCTTATCGGTACCCGTGTCCATGATTTCCGACTTGTCCAGGCTATACTTGTTTGCGAGGAGCAAAGCGCGGCTCGCCGTGGACAGGAGGTCGTCATGTCTTTCCTCGTTGTTGTATTCCGCCAGTATCTGTTCCACGTCCGACAGGGGTCGTTCGGAATGACGTGAGGAAACGCGAGACGGGGGCCTTGAGTTTCTCGGGTTATCCTGTGTTTCGATGTTCGCCATGTCAGCGGAGTTTTCGGGAAGTCGTTCGAGCGGGTTATAGTCGGGGTCTTCACGAAATTCTCCCGTGGCTAGGAGGAGTGAACTTATCCCTTTCGGCTTCTTGAGCTTCGAGTCTGGTTTGAGCAACGCGTCAAACAAGGCTTGCGGATTTCTCGTCGCCTTCTTCGAAGCTGGTGAAGGTGACGAGGCGGACGGGATGACGTTGGCTGAGCTGGATTGGGTAGGGGTGTTTGGACGAGGCGTCGGAGCTGGACCCTCGGCGGTCTGCCCTGTTCTCGAGGGAAGTCCTTGGATGGAACGGATGTTGGATGATCCTTGTAAAGGATCGGGCGTAGGAGTACCGGGAAGTGACTTGGGTCTCGATCCGAATCTCCACTTCGGTTTGGGGCCTGGGGCCGCCGGAGTAGGTGGATCGCGTTGGTCGGATATGGTTGGTGAATTCGAGGATCGACGTAGTCGTAGCAAGAGACTGTCTTTGGGGGTCTTATGATCTCCGGCCAGGGTGATCGACTGGGTTCCCAGTTAGTCCACCAATGTAACGGAGCTGGGACGCCCTCGCTACAGATCTGGGATTAAGACGGTCAGTCGAAGGATCCTGACGAGAGAGTACCTGGTCCCGTGCTATGGTGTGCTACGCGATCTCGCCGCGTCGAACGTCTCCGGCTCTACCGTGAGACTAGGTCGAGATGTAAGCCCCGGCTGCACCGTGAGCTTGCGTGAAGTGGTTGCGGAGCGGGAGTCTGAGAGGAGCGACGCGAACGCCGCCAAGGTCTGCGGAAGTAGAAGGAAGGCTGTAGAGTGTAAGTTCGCCCGGTGCCCGTGCTCGGTCTCGTTGGGACAGAGTAGGCTTTAGATGGGCGTTGGAAAAGATGATATATTCGAATGAGAGACGCTCTACTATGTACCTACAGACACGCTACAGCGGGCAGGCGACACTCGTAAGACGCGTCGAGACTAATGGTACACGAGATGATGAAACTACGCAATGATTAGATCGTGATGTGTCGTGAGAGATTACCGAGAATAGGCGCGTCAGCGCGTTCGTCGAGATGTCGAGGACTTGGACAGATTCCCGTGTTACACTATGCGGAAGGATCAAGGGAAAGAACA
>KN832559.1:66310-81471 GCA_000827205.1 Plicaturopsis crispa FD-325 SS-3 | reverse complement strand
CAGGTAAGGTCTCTTGACCATCCTAGACAGCCGATGGGCTGTGATGCTCCCCGAAGACGGCCCAAATTGGGTTGACTTCTCAGATGACTTCGAGTTCTTCCTCGTCGTCCGCGTGCGCATGTAGAAGCACATTGTAAATTTCGAGTGTTCTCGAAACCTCAGTAGGATGCCAATGGGCATCCGGAGGTCCACTCGCATGAGAATAGGATGAAAACCCTCTATTGAGGGGTGAGAATGCATGGTGGGGAGTAGAAGTGCTCGGTACTACCATTGTAGTCCCTAGTACTTTGATGGAGGTGTAAAAAAGTGTAAGATCTGTGTAGCTTCGACTTATCTGAGGCGCCTGAAATACACCGGACCCAATGTATAGGGAGACAATGTAGTGTACAAGTGTAGTGTGATAAGTATAAAGGTAAAAAGATGCCGTGGGAAATGTCCTGAGAACGGCTATATAGTTGCCTGAATAAACATCCATCAACAAGGCAGTGGCTTCAGCCACTGCCAATTTCCCAGACCTGACACTGTTTCCCAACTCGCACCCAGATTCATTGAGTGCGGCCATTCCTTCTGTGCGCTGTGCATCCTCAGCACTGTGTTTGCCTCAATCCGCGCTCACCAAGCCCTTCATCCCACCTATTCTCCCCTCCCGTTGTTAGGCAAGCTCGGAGCATCTCTCGCGCTGTCAGCACGGACAGTTCCTTGTCTGTGTTTGCACTCTCTTGCATCGCATTCTGGAGCCCACGACACTCATGCCCCATCAGGAAAATCCCAAAATGCTATACAGCTCTCTAAAGCTCGATGAAGCAACTATAGATCTCATAGTGGTTTGAGACAAGTGCCTGTTATAAGGCTGTCAGGTTCCCAGCCACTGGAGTGGCTGCAGCCACTATTGTGGCTGACGTTGTATGTACATGCTTGGCGCGCGCCTATATAGGCGCTCGGACTTTTATTAAACCTTATCTTTTACTCTTGTATCATCGCACACATATTCGTTACACCAATAGACACAGGTCTGGTCAACGTCGTGTGCATTAAGAGTACTCGATACACCCGACAATTACACTTTTTTTGACCTGCCATATCTATTGATATGACGAAAACAACCACGAGAAAGAGGAGAGGCGGCGCAAATGCGCCGGCTGAGAATAGCGATCAAAGGATCGTCGCATCTGCTTCTGCAGACAACCCTGCTCCGAGTAACGTAACTGGATCCAATCAGGCTTTCCTTTCATGGGACACGCGTGGCGCGCGACTGCTGCTTACATAACATCGTATCCGGGACACGGTGGCGCGCGTATTTGGCTGCCTGTTTGCGCGTGAGTTTGTCGCGACCCCGAACAGCGCTCTACCCCGCACTCGACGTCCTCGATCGTTTCGGCCGTGGGCCGTAGGCTGTCACGCTCAGCGCTCAGCGACGGCTTGCACTGCGAGCTTACGAGCGTCCTAGGGATGTGTTTGCGAGCCTCATGGCTCGCTTCGCAGGTGTGTACATAAACAGAAGTGATCGCGTACTCATGCTAATTCTGCCGTTGTCGTCTGCCTTTGACGACGTTGCAGCCGTTTGGGCTCTCGCCCTCGCACATCCACCTCTTGGTCACACCTCCCGGCGAGCGGTATCCGGCTTCGTGCAATTTTCAAGCCCATTCCCGCAGGCGCCGTGTGCCCTGTGTGGTCTCCCTTTCATTTCCCCGTACTTCCCTCGTTGTTGCCCGATTTCGTTAGGAACCTGATGGCAACTCTCCCACCCGACATCACGGTCTCGACGCTCTCGAAGGCGACGGGTCAGCAGCTCCATCATTGGGAGTCTCGGGCCAATCAGGAGGCGGGGACGAAAGTTCTCAAGCACACGGGAAAGGTTGCGGACCGCCGGCAGCGCCTCGCGGGCTACTACGCACTCGACCTGTCGGAGACGCCACGGACCCAAACGGAAGTCGGTCCTGTCCCTCTGGACCTGGATATTCGTCGTCGGCAGTGGGATCACTTGCGCACGGTCGGCGCTGATTGGGGGAAGGCCTTGGAACGAGGCGAGACTTATCTGTTCTCAGATTGCTCACCGGGTATGTCGTGTCCTCGGATATATCAATCTATGAATGCTAAAACAAGCACAGGGCTTTCATTTAGTCACGATCGCTTGCAGAAGGATCTAGCGAGCCTATCCCTGCTTCCCAGGCGTCCATGTAGGACTATTGTAATGTACATGAATATGGCCACCCATGCATTACAATATATGCGGCCACTCCCAGGCCTGCTAACTTCACATTATAATATGTGATGCGAGATTCAGGCCAGGTGGCTAAAAGCCTGCAGCCAGCTCGCGTGACCTTGGGGATTTTTCCGCCCCTTCTACTATTGACTCCGAAACTCGGGGCAAAGTGACACTAGCAGGTAAAAATATTTTTGGCAGCATTCTGCCCTGTTTCGAGCAGATATTGGGCAAAAAATTTAATCTATCTACATACAGGAAAAAAGGACCCATGATTATAGGGGGGTATGCCTGAGCGCAATCCGGACAAATTTTTGAGATTTTTTGGCCTCAGCCTGATCCAAATCCGGACAAAACATGCCAAATTTCGAACCTGGCCTGATCTTTTGTCCAGACAAAAATTTCCTTGGATGAGCACGCCGGAGGCAAAATCCGGACACAATTATGGTGGCTGAGCCGGACATATGAGGCCACCCTCACCCAACCTCACCCGGAAGATTTTGCAGCTTATAGGCAAAGGACAAAGGTTCAATTTGTGCTTTGAGCAGCTTTTCGGCGCAATTTATGACCGCGGCGCCCTCGCAGGGGGCGCGGAGATTTTTTTTCGCCTTTTTCGGCCTTTTTTGGATTTTAGAGGCCTAATCCAGGATCCGGACAAAATTTCGCCCATATCTCGAGGCCAGATTTTTTCCGGACATTTTCTCCTCATTTTTGGTCATTTTGTCCGGACATTTTCATCAAAATTTTGGACGGTCGGATCAGGCATACCCCCCTATAATCATGGGTCCTAGGAAAAAGTGCACTACAGAGCTGAACTTACATAAGCAGGGGAAAGAAACCTTAAATGCTCGAAAACCCCCCCGCCCCCAAAAATGCCACCACCCAGCGTGCACATCCCTGCGCACGGTTCGCACGCCTGTGTACGCGGTGTCCATGCTCAACCCCGTCTTCCGCGTCCGTAGTGCCTGTGTTTGACACAGCGGGCGCGGTTGATCGGGGAGTGACGAGCGAGGGGCGCGCGTACACTGGCGCCCAACCAGTGTGTACTCCACCATCCCACCCCACTCTCCGTTGATGGCGCATCGGAAGCGCGTCGTGATCGCGACGTGCCGCGCTGCCGCCTGCATGCGCGATCGGCGATACGGGCGGGCTCCTGGACCGGATTCGGTGGCGGCTGAAGGGGGGGAACTGGGCCGTGGGGGATTCGTCCGACATGGCCTGGCGGGCTCGCGGGAAGGTGCGCGCTAGCGGGGTACCCACGTCGTGGGCGACACGATGCGGGCAGCTGCGGCTGCGGCGCTCACCGCTCGGGGATGCGCAGTGCGGTCGGTGAGCGGTCGGGGATATGCGCTGGGGTCGGGGATGCACGCTGGGGTTGGGGATGCACGCTGGGGTTGGGGATGCACGCTGGGGTCGGGCTGCACGCTGGGTATGGCGAATGCCAGCGAGCGCGGACATCCGTCGCCCCTGGCCCTCGTCGGTCCCTGCTAACCTCCCCATATCATCCCTCTGCCCCTGCCCTTCAATCGCGCGAAGCGATGCGCGCGTGCGGCGGCTGTGTGACGTGGCATGGATGGGTCCGGGCTTGTTGAGAGGGCCGTGGGGATGGGAGGTGGATGAGCTGTGCTGGCGCTTGTTGATGCGGGTCTGCGCGTCGCTGGGGTGCGCGGACGGAGAGGCGAGGGTCGTGGGGTCATGGTGGTAGTGGAAATGGGGAGAGGCGGGTGCTAGCGCGTTGCGCTCGAGGGTCGTCCGCAAGGGATGGGTGACGTGGCTGAAAAAAACACATTAGCATTGTATATAGCGGATGGAAAAATGAAAAGGGCTCACCATGTGTTAAAAAGAACTGAAGGACACCCCTGGCGAGGACGCCAGGGGTGGACCGCAGTTGTGATGTGGGTGGGCGGCAACGACGACGACGAGAGGTAAGAGAAAAACGACGCGCGTCGTTGTTTGCAAATTTGAAACTCCGCCGGGAAAGCCCGAACGCTGCCTCTGGTGACGCCGAACCTCTTGCTACACATCCCCTAGCGCGTTTTTGAGCCGGTAAAAATATCAGGGCAGTCGTATATACTCTTAGATTACGTTCATTAAATTTTAGATTTTTTGAACGGCCAGAAAGACGCCAGTAGAGCAAAGTCCAGCCAAAAAGTTTGCAACAGTTTGCAACTTTTTGGCCCTTTCACTTAAAGAGCACAAGGCATGGTTTTACAAAATAAAAATCATATTTATAGTCTATTAGTATACAGTACGCTATCCCGAGACTCCGGGAAGGAGAGAGAATGCGCAGCCAGTGCTAGAGCCAGCGCAAGTACACCGAATGTATTGTACGCGGCGCGTCCGATACAGCCGGAATGCACTGTTTCGTGCATTGCTGAGCTTTTCTATCTTCTGCGTCGCGTACAGTCGCTTTCCCCTCCGTAAAAAATTGTTCCTAGGGTTTTTTGGTCCTAGGAACACGAATATGATTTTTACAGAATAAAATAATGAGGGGGTGTAAGTGCATAGACCGATTCAAGCCAAAATCTGCAGTAATCGGCTCATTTCTTTTTATTTCGTTGCTCCCAAGGGTCAAAAATATTCCTCCTCTTCAAGGACTGTTTAAATAGCATAGACGAGCATACTGTGAATTTTTGGCATTATAATCGATTTATTTGAAATGCGCCGACAGCGTCGAAAGCGTCGGTGGCCAACGGGCGCACGGGCCATCGGAATTCGGAACCAACCGACGCGGCGTCGATGGTTCGTTTTCCTCTTGCTCGTCGTCAGCCACGTCTCCTGCGTCGACGCACGCCACGACGCCAACCCACCCCTCGCAACTTCGCGGGGGGTGTCTTTCTGGTATATTGTATTCTTTGTAAGTTTTGTTTTGTTTTTTTGTCCGCTAGTTCATGAGCTAACAAAGCTTTGTCCAGCCACCTCTCCCATCCCTCGACTACGCCCACCCCCGCGCTCGACAACACCCACCGCCGCACTTGTCCACACCCACCGCGCTCGCCCATACCCCCCGTGTTCGCCCGCGCTCGCCCACACCCCCCGTATTCGCCCGCGCTCGCCCACACCCAACGCGCTCGCGCTTACCCCACCGCGCTCACCCACGCGCATCGCATTCGCCCACACCCACGCGCATCGCACTCGCCCACACCCACTCCGCCACCCTCGCCAACCTCCCTCAACCACGAGGCGAGTACCACGACACGGCGTGGACAGCGGCGCGCGTTGTGGACGACAGGGGACGGCGAGCATTGCGCTCGTCGTTCCATGTTGTCCCCAACGCCGTCGTCCTGTGCCGAATTGGAGGCGAGGACGAGGAGGAGGTGGGATAGGCACGCAGCGGGGACGACAGCAGACGGCGGGCTCAAGGCCCGTCGTTTGACGTTGTCCACGCTCGCGCGGGCGGAGACGGACGCAGACGGCGGCAGGAGCAACGACGGCGGCGGGCGCTATGCCCCGCCGCTTATTGCCAATGCCAACGCCGTCAATGGCGCCGCAGGACGCAGCGCGCGAAGACGACAAAGCGGCGGAGGTGCGCGGTAGGACACGAGCGGCAAACCAGGGGCTTCCAGCTCCTGGTCAATGCCGTCCGTGTCCTCGCCGCTCTGTGCACCTGCCGTGCGCGCCCAACGACCCCACCCCGCCATTGGTCTCGCCGTGGCCCGGCTCCTCCACGTCACCGCGTTCCCTGGCCTGCGGGCGCTGTCTTATCGGCACGCGCTCGCCGCTTGCTCTCCCCGCGGCCCCGTTGCACCCCCACTTTTTTACCATTCCATCCCCACACACCCGCTTCGCGGGTTCTCGTTTGTGTAGTTTAGATTATGCTCAGTGTAAATACATATATTTGTTTTGCTATCAATGGCCAGGCAGTAAGATAAAAAAAATGGAGAAAAAATGAGAAAAAAATCGAAATAAAATTCGGCTAGTGCTTTGCGCGCATGCGCGAAACCACGTGGCTGACACTTTGAGTGGCTAGAGTTGGGGAGGTCCGTGCGCAGGTGTGGAAGTGAGCCAAGCCGTCGAGCCGAAACTTTTGAAGGATTTGTAAGCTGAAGGGTTGCTGTGGCTGAGGGATTCACTCGGATTGCCCAAGTGGCTGAGGTGGCTGAAACTAACTGATGTTCTGGTACAGGCTTGCATTGTAATGTCTCACCATATGGTGAGCTGCCAGATACATTGTAACGCGGCCAGTTACCACGGCCATATTGTATTATAATACAACTACAGGGACTGGTGTGCTTCCATCGGAGACAGCAGTCCCTTCACAAAGTGCGCTAGATCTCACGACTGCTTCTTATGACACCATCGACGCCACGCTCGCTGCCGCGCGACAGGGGGATGTGAAGGCGCTGGCAAGCATTCGGGAGCTGCAGAAGTCGTTAGACAGGCTGTATCCTCGGACTGGTTCAAACAATGTAGATATTCGAGCCTTGTCATCTGATGTCTTTTCAATGTATTCATTCTTGTGGCCTTTCAATGTAGCCACTGCCCATAGACTCAAATGATAACTTGATTCCGGCAGTCCTGTCAATGCACGGCCCATCAGTGGCCGCTACTCCGTCGACATCTCGGCTGCCACCAATTGTGACAAGTAATCCGGTCTCGAGCTCCGCATCGGGTTTGGCTCAAGCTGAACTGCTAAAAGCATGTGAGATCGATATGGAGGTGCTCAATAGGGCCTCTTGTCTGCAGGATGTCCTTGAGCAGGTGGATCGAGGGGATGTTGCCCGTATACGCGAGAAATATGGCCCAAAGACAGAAAATCGCAACGCGACTTCCATGTGGCCTCGGATTAAGCAAACGGTCACCCGCCGGGAGCGTATTGCACACGAGCTCCAGGAACATTTCCACGGCGACAAAGAGAAGTTCCTTGCCTTCTTCACCCTCTCATCGGACGACTCCTCGAGTGTTGGCAGGAAACGCAAGGGAAAAGGGAAGGAAGGTGCGGTCACAACTCAGCCTTATCAGCTTGTGGTTGAGGCGATTCCGAAGCGGAAGAAGGACCTGGCTAGTGAACGAGAGCAGCAGATGTATTGGGCTTCTGGTGAGTTCTCGAGTGACTTATGGAGGGCGCGATGGGGCAACATGAACGATTGGGAGGTGTGGAGGGAACTCGGCTTAGAGAGATATTAATCCACTTATAATGCTACATTATTGTCTATCTAATAGCGGGCCCGTTTCGGGGTGTTTCTATCGTAATCTATCATATACTCGTGGTTGTCGTTTGGTGAATAGAAGTAGCGGAACATAGTCTGGGCCTCAACCTGAGACCACCCTCCCCATGCGGCGACCATGTCAACGGACCACTGCTTTACCTTGACCCGATACTGGCATCCACCCCTGCGGAACGAGTGTGTTCCATATAGAGCCCACGACGCGTAACCGAGTTCTTGAAGGTCTTTGCTAAGTGAGCGGCTAAGAATGGTATTGCTCTACCACTCGGGAATTTAGCTACAATGCTTCCGAGTTTGGAGTGCAGTTAAATTACATACCACTGACATGTCCTGAAGGACAGCACCGTGTTTATTGACACGGAGGAATAATGGACCTGAGGGTGTGATTTTGTCTCCGTAGAGTGTTGCAATGCGCACGAGTGCTCGGACTGGGCACACCCGGGGATCTTGGTCATTTGTGTGTAATCGCCAGGCATGTAGAACACCAGTTTGTGCAGACTTCCGAGTCTCGAGACGGACATCGTATTCACTTCCTGTTGTTATGTTTCATTCATGATCAGATATCTGCAGGTTATAATCACAGTAAAAATACGGACTAGTCCCCGGGATGATGTCGATGCTCTCAAATTTGAGATGAATAGCCTCTTCAATGCGCAAGAGCATCAGCCATGCGAGAAGGTAGGCTGCCTGTAAACCCATTTGTTAGATGAACGGCAAAGCTTTGCAGCACCGTACAGCGGGACTTACATAGCGAACAATTCCCCACCGCCTTTCTGCTGCAGTAGCGCCTACCTTGAACAAGCAATGATCATGTAGCCGATACATATCTTGCAAATCTAGGGCCCGAGCAGACTGTGACACCTCCCCAGATTTCGCTTTCGTCTTCTGAAGACCCATTATAAACTCCGACACAGAACGGGAACGGGTAGGTAAACCATGCCTGACAATACCACATTCAGAAGGCTAGACACTCTGAGGTAGGAAAACATACCACACGTCTGTTTTTGGATCTAGACGCCATTCCGAGACACTTTCGTTTGGCCTGACACTTCGGTACCACATTGTAAGAGCCGCCCTGGTGGAAACTGCGGTAGAAAACTGAAATATGGGTTGTAGATCATCAGCATACAGGTCCGTTAAGTATCACGCCGTACTACCTTTCTCCCTTCGTATCCATCTGACTTTGGTCCGCATTTCTGTGTGATAAAATGACGTATGTCGAATGGAGTTTGTTTCGTGACTGCCCTTGGATCCCATTGCTTATTGTGGGACATATGCCAAGTTATGTAGGCCTTGATGATCCTGTTATCACTTACTGTCAGACATAAAGGAGTCGAGACAAGAAGATTTCCGTACCGGACATGCCCCGTTCTTGTAGCGTCGGTGATGCTGGCCTTCGCAATGGACGCTGCGTAATCTGCAATCTCTGATTTTTCCTCGTCAGGAAAGTCATCGAGACATTCCTTCATCATGGCGTCCAAGCCCCCATCGATGTCTTCCACCTTTTCGAGGTCTTCTGCATTTTCGAGGTCTATGTTGATGGCCTCCTCCATGATCTCACGGAATATTACTTGAGTCAGTATCATGTTGAGGTGCAATTACATCGCAGTGGAATACATACATCTCGTTCTTTTGCATCCTCTAGTGATGCTCGAAGTATGGCGGATGCCTTTGCCTCTATATCCTCAATGGAGATCATGGCTTGCACTGTAGAGCAACGCGAAAAACGCGAGCTGAACTGCAGGTGGCACTAGACGTCATGCACCGGCTTAGACTCACGAACAATTAGTCTCTCGTGGTGCACACAAAATTATTAAAGGCCCTGTGGATTGACCGCTAACAAGAAAAGACACTAGTCTAGGGATAGCAACAGGTTTGATACACAACTGACGGTCAGAAATGACATGAGACACTACGGAGGGAGAGTAGCCGCGGCGGGAGCCTGCATGATCCTCCCAAGCAACAAGAAGGACGGGGTTACTGTCAAATAGCAGGCACCCTTACACCTCTCAGATATGTGTGTCCTAACACGGGGTATGTACACTGATGCGGAGGGCAGAGGTGCAGTGTAGTGCACATCGACGCGAAGCACGGTGACCTTGAGCTAGCCGGCGTGCGCACACCGGCGTCGCAGAATGCATATGTTGACGCGGTGGTGGGCTTCTGCAGACGGGGGGAGTAAGGCTTGGGTGCGGTTCGTGTGCTCGACACGGTGGTCTAGGGCTAGCCGGTTTGCACACACCAACCCAGCATAGAGGGAGGACTCAAGGAGCCGAGGAGGGTAGGGGTGTGGTGCGGTGTGTGCGTCGATGCGAAGCATGGTCTTGAGCTGGCCGGTGTGCGGGCACCGACACGGAGTGCACACGTTGGCGATGGGCTTCGGCAGATGCGGTCGGCAGGGGTATAAGGGTGCGGTATGTGCATTGATGCAATGTTATGGGGCTGGCGGGCGTGCTTGCGCCAACGCTTGATCAGCCGCGAAGGGCAGGGATGTGGTGCGGTGGGTGCGTCGGCACAAAACGAGCTGGTCCTCAGCAGACGGGCATGTGCACGCCAACGCGGTGCGCTTGAGCAGGCGCTGAGGGCTGCGGCGTGGCAGTGCGTCAACGCAAAGTGCAGGGGGTCTCGGGCTAGCCAGTGTGCTTGCGCCAGCGCGGTGGCCTTGAGCAAGCGCGGCGGGCAGTAGTGCGGGTGGGCTTGAGCAGGCGCCAAGGGTAGCAGCGCGGGGCGTCAACGCGAAGCGCGGCGACGTGTGTACACCGATTCGGTGGGATTGAGCAGGCGCGGTGGGCAGCGGTGCGGTACGGTGGGTGCGCCAAGGCGAAGCGAGCCGGTCCTGAGCAAACCGGCATGCACACCAACGCGGTGGGCTCGAGCAGGCGGCGAGGGCAGCGGTGCGGTGCGACGACGCGAGGCGCAGGCCCAGGGGTCTTGCGCTGGCCGGCGTGTGTACACCGATTCGGTGGGCTTGAGCAAGCGCGGTGGGTCGTCCATGTCGTCCCACGCCCAATGTGCCGCCTCCTCCGCCACTGCCGCCGCACGCAGCTCCGCGTTCACCACCCCACCCTGCTCGCTGACGCTGATCATATTCTGCAGCATCACGCCCGCCCAGTCATCCAGACGCTGTACCTTCGCGAGCGCCGTTGTCTTACGCACGTCCTCCGCAGCGAACGCGACCAGGCACGGCACACCGGCCCCCGCGAGCGCGCCTGCGGCCTCCATCAGCGCGGCCTCCAGATACACGGTCTTGCCGTACCACGGGCTGCCTGCAAGCTCGCACAGCCGCCCGCGGCGCACGTCCATGCTCAGTGCCGCATACCGCGCGCGCGCCCTCGGTGTAGTGGTGGTGCGAGAGGCGCCAGCGGTGCGCCTCCTCCATGTCCCCACGCTCGTCGACGTCCAGGCCGCTGACGTCTGCCATGATCGGCACTGGCGTGAGCGCGCGCGAGACGGGGTCGTCCCAGTTTGCGAAGTACAGAGGCATGGCGGCGACAAGGAACAGGGGCAGTTGAGCAGGCCCGCGATCTACCAGCCCGCGTCGGCGGACCCGCGCACGAGGACGCTGCTCAGCAGGAGGTCGGGGTGGTGCATGCCGAAGCGGGTGAGGGTGCGGTCCGTAGGAATGAGCGAGGGGGGCATGAGTAGGTAGCGTGCGGTACGGTAGGTGCGTCGACGCAACGTGCAGGGTCCTGGACTGGCCGGCGTGTGTACACCGATTGGGTGGGCTTGAGCAGACGCGAAGGGCAGCGGTGCCGTGCAGTGAGTGCATCGGCCCACGAGGCGGTCCTGAGCTGCCCGGCATACGCACGCCGACGCGGCGGGCTTCTGCAGACATGGTGGGCAGGGGGGCTCACGGGTGCGGTACGTGAGTGGATGCAATGGGCTAGGTGCCGTTCGTGCGTTGGCGGGCGTTTGCAGACGCGGTGGGCAGGAGTTGGGAGCGGTACGTGCACTGACGCGATGGATGGAGTCTGGCCGGGGTGTGTACGCCAACGCGGTCGGCTTGAGCAGGCGCGGAGAGCAGCGACGCGGCGCGGTGCGTGCTTCGACACAAAGCAAGCAAGTCCTGCGCAGACTGGCATGCGCACGCCAACGCGGCGCGCTGGAGCAGTGCGGGGGTCTTGAGCTGGCGTGCGCATGCCAGTGCGGAGTGCATATGCCGATGTGGTGGGCCCCTACAGACGCGGTGAGACTCTGCGAACACAGTGAGTAGGGGCTGGGTGTGGAACGTACGTGGACGCGATGTGCGATGGTCTTGGGCGATGTGCGCGATGCGGAAGGTGTAAGCCGATATAGTGTGCAGAAGCGCAGAGGGAGGATGTGTAACGTGGGCTTGGAACGGAAGACGTAGGCGTCGGATGGTTGGCTGCAGATGGAGGTTGACGGTCCCAAATTATTATCGAGCGCGACACCAATGCTACGAGAGACAGCGGTGTGGCGACAACGGTACCGGCGCAGTCAACAAGAGGCAGTGAAGGATGATTGAGGCAAGGCTGAAGAAGAAGGTGATCAGTGTGAATTCGAGGAGGGTGCGTGTCCCATGAACAACCAGAATCTGGTTTTCTATGGGACACGATGTGGGTGGGGTGCTCAGCCAAAACCTGCGTGTCCCATAGAGAAAAAAGCCGCTGTATTTTCATGGGACACGCGGAAAGTCCCGGGAAAAGGCTGCGAGCACGGAGAAGAAGGTATAGACGTACTCGGAGTCCATCCAAGATATCCTCCGGGGGTGCATGCCCCACTGCGATCACCCTAGGGATGATTTTGCTCTGCTCACACTCCTGGCAAACGAGCATGAAGTCTTGTTTTCCATATTTCCAGACGGTAGGTAGCGGGTGAGACCACAGTAGATACCAGATAGATACAGACAAGAGAGACCTATGGAATACGCGGCGAGGAGACGGAGGTATACTGTGGCCACGCGTTCACGTTCGGGGTCGTGGCCACAAATCTGTACCGTGTTTACGTCTGTTGTTCAACGGCGTGTCCCACGTCGATCTAAAGGTTGCTTCCTTTCACCCGTTCACGGGTGCACCGTACACACTCACGGGAGAAGCCCAGCGTGAGAGATTCGTTGAAGACGGCAAAATCACCGAAGATGGATATGTCGATGAGGGCGACGCCAACACCGAACGAGCTCATGGAGCCACCGACAATCGTCGGGAACCCATTGAGCGAATAAGGGAGGTGAACGACGAAGGTCGTACAAATGCATTGGACGCTGGGAGAGGAAGTGACGCTCACAACAGTGGGATGTCATCCGACCATGGTCAATACATGGCAAGGGTCGACGAACAGGATGAGGACGAGGCAAACACTCGTGAGTTTAGGGCACGCAGGCGATCTATGAGGATCCGCATGCGTGAACGCGAGGAAATCCAGCGTGAACTGGATGAACTCGACGCCAACATCCAGCTTGATTCCGAGCGAATGGGAGCGCTAGAGGCACACTTGCCAGCGATCAGCGAGAGCTCTGACCCATCAAATGATGGGCGAGCACGCAGCACTACCAGAGCGACTCCAGTAGAGTCGGCTGACCCTATAGAGTCAGCCATGCAGCAATTAAACCAGCTGATGCTCCAGGAATAATACATTAAAAGATGGGATCATTCCTCCATCCTTATGTATTAATTCCCGAGTGGCACCTGGCGCTCTTTTTTGGGTATCAAGCCCCTGTTTTCAATCTTTGCGGCTCGCGCGGCTCGCCGGCTTGCTGTCGGAGCTCGAAATTTTGTCTCACACCCCTGCCTTGCCTTGCCTCGGCCCTCGGGCTTGCTTCGGGCACCCCTAAACTGATGTTCTAGGTGCCGAAACTTCCAAAGCGCTCGGAGTGCCAACTCAGACTTTGCGCACGGACCTGTTTGGCCTCCAATTTGTCGAGATCGCACTTTGTGTGCCACCGGCTGCTTGCACTCAATGGATACATATTTTTTTTCGCTTTTTTGGCTTTTTTTTGGCTTTTTTTCCAATGGAACAACATTCTATTCAATACAATTACATAGGTTATACAATGGGAGGAGCAAGACGACGGCGACGCGCGCGCGCTCGCATCGGCGTGGCGTGCAGCGACACGTGTGCGCTCGCATTGGCATGGTGTGTAGGTAGGGGTGCGTGGTGTGGGCGTGCTGCAAGAAGCCGGCACGCGTCGGCGGGAGGGTGGGGCGCTGGTGGCATGCGCCGTTGGCCTCGTACTCGCTGCATGCGCAGCCGAGCGACAGCTTGAGGTGACGCTGACGCAGTGCGTCTGCGGCCACCTCAAAGTCGGTACACGGCGCGCCCGAGCGTGCACGGTGCACGCCGCGCGGCAGCGTGTAACGGGAGGCGCGAGGGGGATGGGGAGGGTTTGAGGTGCTGGAAAAAGCAAACCAATGAGTAATTTTTTCGCCGGCGCACGAGCAACGGGGGCATGGCGAGTGCGATCCGTAGTTCCAGGGGCGAAACAGTGTACGAGCTGCGTCGCCCCTGGTGCACATGCGCAAAAAGAGAAATCTTACTTTTTTCCTATTTTTGCTCTGCCCCTTCCTTGTGCTCCTTCGTGCGTGCTTGAAGATGGCCGTACGAGGCGCAGGGAGACGAGGGCGTGCCGCTATTGGAGCGGGACACGACGGCGATGGGGGGCGCGTGAGTGGTGAGTCGGCGAGGGGGTGTTTTGCTCAGATCTGTGAGGTGGCAGGTCGTTAGTGCTGAGATCAGCGGTGAAAAAAAGAAAAAAAACTTACTTTAAAAAACGAAAAAGAAAATAACACCCCCTGCAAAGTTGCAGGGGGCGGGCGGCTGTGGTTGCGCGGAACGGCGGTGGGGACGAGGGCAACGACGACGAGAGACAAAACGAACAACGACGACGCGCGTCGATTTCGATTTCAAACTCCGCCGGCTTTCACCGCGGAGGCGCTCGTCAACGCCGTTCTCGCTCACCAGGGCTTCAAAAAAAACCGTTTAAATCTGAGAAAAAAATCAGAGGCTCGTATATGCCTAGGGACATGAAATACAACGTCTCGATTTTTTTTGTCGAGGAATGGTGAAGCGGTGGGTCAGAAAGCCTGAAAATTTACAACTTTACGACTTTTGTGGCGTCGTATCGCGAATAGCGCTTTCCCCTCGCAGTTTTAAAATCTAAAAAAATCAGATTCGGATTCAGAGGGTCGGAAAACCCCCGGATTGAATTTACCGTAGCGATCTAACCGTTGTATCTAGTACAGCAGCTCGAACGACCTTTGGCGCCCGGTTAGCGCTCGAGGATCAAACATGCAATTGCTCGATTCTGGCGCACTGAACGTCGGTTTCAGCTACTGCAGTAGGCACAATGGTCAGATCGCTACGGTAAATTCAATCTGGGGGTTTTCCGACCCTCTGAATCCGAATCTGATTTTTTTAGATTTTAAAACTGCGAGGGGAAAGCGCTATTCGCGATACGACGCCACAAAAGTCGTAAAGTTGTAAATTTTCAGGCTTTCTGACCCACCGCTTCACCATTCCTCGACAAAAAAAATCGAGACGTTGTATTTCATGTCCCTAGGCATATACGAGCCTCTGATTCTTTTCTCAGATTTAAACGGTTTTTTTTGAAGCCCTGGTGAGCGAGAACGGCGTTGACGAGCGCCTCCGCGGTAAAAGCCGGCGGAGTTTGAAATCGAAATCGACGCGCGTCGTCGTTGTTCGTTTTGTCTCTCGTCGTCATTGCCCTCGTCCCCACGCCGTTCCGCGCAACCACGGCTGCCCCGCCCCCTGCCAACTTTGCAGGGGGGCTCGTTTCATTCATATATTCAATATGTGAATGTAAATTTTCTTTT
>KN832559.1:8140-23165 GCA_000827205.1 Plicaturopsis crispa FD-325 SS-3 | reverse complement strand
TCGCCTACCCCTCCTCCTCGTCGTTCTCGTCGCACCGAGACTGCCGGTCTTGCCCAGTCTAGCCATCGTCGCCGTGATTCACCACCTGACTTTGACTCGGCATATGTCAATGCGCCGCGCCTCATCTGAGGTCTTCTTCGATTCGGTGGGAGTTGGTTTGGGTTTTGGTTTTGGTTAGGTGGGAGTTCTTGTGTCACCTTCGCAGGTGGGAGTGTTGGAGTTGGTTTGCTCAGGTGCCACAAGGACCAAATAGATACAAACATTGCCAGCTCATCAGTAGCATACTTGTCTCTTTTCCCCCTCATCTGTGTTAATCCAGTCTCTTTTTGTGTCAGTGTCTGCGCCCCCATCTCCCCTATTCTGACATATCGCAGCCAGAGCGTCCGCTTGCAAGCGCAGACATAGGAAAGCTGCTGCTAAGCCTTTCAAACCACTCCAACTCGACCTCTCGGACTTTACAGCTCCAGAGCGTGCTGGCAGCACTGGCCTGGGCTCCTCGGACGTGCATACACCTCTCCTGGTCGATGCTGAGCACAATTGGTGTTGGAGTTGGTTTGCTCAGGTGCCACAAGGACCAAATAGATACAAACATTGCCAGCTCATCAGTAGCATACTTGTCTCTTTTCCCCTCATCTGTGTCAATCCAATCTCTTTTTGTGTCTGTGTCCGCGCCCCCATCTCCCCTATTCTGACACATTGAATCTTTCGAATCCTGTGGCTCCATCACATATTCCTCATGTGCACAATGTTCTCGCCATGGACACTGCAGACCTACGCACTGCCTCATTTACCAATATATAGAGTGCGTATGGAATGGAGCCAGACAGTCATTTTCTTCTCATTCTGCGCTTCCCGGCAGCGGCTTCCACCTCTACGCAATCCACTTCCCGGTTCGGCACACCTGTTTCCCAGTTCTCCACTGAGCCTTCGCCACCCGCAGAGATCCCTCCCAGCGAACCCAGTCCATCCTTTTTTTCACCTGCGTTTACGGACCATCTCAATGCCTCCATCCCAGATCCGCACTTCACGATGAGTGACAATCTAGGCAGTCCGCAGCCTACACCACCTCCAGCATCTGCAGTTGTGGGTAATCCCGTGACTTTCGGCCCCGGAACTCCAGTCGAGCAAGTCTGTGTGGCGTTGAGGTTGGCATCATCTAACCTCGACGCTGCCAGATATGCTGGTGGTAACACACGTGCCGAGTTATATAATATGGCTTTGAACCACCACACCCTTTCACATGTACTAGTGCAGCTTGGTCTACAAGTGCACACGACAACCCAGTTGCACTTGCAGCCAAGGAGTTTCCAGGAGGTCTGAATTTGACTGCAGCTGAAGTTATTACCTTTTTTGGCTGGGCTACCGCTTTGTACAAAACGAAGAGTACCGCCTATACTTGGGCTGAGGATGTTGCTGCAATGGAATGGATAGGCGATGCTCCAGGTATGTGCCATGACTATGTACTTTCACATCAACTGATATTTTGTATAGTCCATGGCCCGGCACGTGCTGATTATCAGTCATGGAGGGGCATTGTTTTTCTTTTTGGACGTGGTGGTGCTCTTGATAGAAAGTTTAGGCCCCGTAAGTCTGCATCAGGCGACGAGGCAGCAGCAGCATCTGTCAAACAGAAAAATACTACTCCGCCTAACAGCACCCGTATCAAAGCTCACTTACGTTTACCGCTTCACTGAGTATCTTTCTTCTGAACAACACTGTCTTTACTGCTTTTACATTTCTAGTTAATATCTCATACTCTTGATTTGAATTTTCTAAAGTTATTATCCTATGAATGACTACTTCATTCTAACCATAAACTTAAAGGAGCATGGAAATCATATCAAATTTGCAGTAAAAAAGGCACATTGGTACCCGTAGAATCCCAGATCTAAAGTCCATCTGCATTCCCTTGTCCAGCCCCCACCCCTGGAATGATAGTGGTTCCATTCTTGTGCAGTTCATGTAAAGCATCACAGAGCCGCCTTGAGAACGTAATGGAGACTGACCAGTTCGTAGCACCACGAGCCAGTGTTGTTCCATTGAGTTCCTCCGGCTGAAACTCGATCAGAGTACCTTGTGTGTTTTTCACGACAACACGAAGACCCAGGTCGACGAAATTCGCCCCTCCACCCTCGGGGGCATCTGGAACAAGCACACCTGCTTTGCGTTTCGCGCCGCTCCGGGTCTTGGATGCAATAGAGGGTGATCCGCTGCTGTCTTTGTAGTCTTCCACTATGCGGTGGACACACAAAGAGAATGCGTATTTGGCGTATGCAGGGTCTTCGTGGGTCCAACTACGGAGCAGAAATTCAGTCGCAATATGACTCGAACATATAAGATACATACGCGACGTAACCCACAGACATATAAGTCTTGGGGGGTGCACGCTCGGCATAGGGAAACTCGTAAATCTTGCCCCCAAGTTCCACCTTGAACCCGGTCCCTAAAATGCAAAATTAGCAATTGCTACATAGAAGATAAAGCCGCTTACCTTCTGCAACGTTTCGCGTTGCAATACGCGGAAAGCCATCAGCTTCCAACTGTTCCTCTACTTGCGCAATCACCTCCTCCAGGCTCACGGCTTTGATCAGTCCCCAAATAAGACTGACGGCACCAATGATCTCCTCGTCGTGGAGAATCATGGTGGGAGCGTCAAGCTTCTTTGTAAAACTCTTGGCCCAGCCAAGCAGTCTTGCATCACGCTGACCCATGTTCAGGCCAATCTGGGCCATATGACCCGCATGATCAGGCTATGTATACCATGAGCTTATCAACCAGAAAGACAATATTCAAAAGTTACACACCCGAACATTGCACCTCTCTTTGCAGGCGCCCTCGACAATACTAGTGAACCACATAAAAAGCGCTGGCGAAAAAGCAGAGTCTCCTGCGACATCGCGTAACACAGTGAGCTCGACATTGAAAGCAGGCTCTAAGAAATGATATCCTGTTAATAAATACCCAACATGATGGAGTAATGATACTTACCTTTATTTGTTTCAGATAGAAAAATGACGGACTCGTCGGGAGGTACGACATAGTAACCAGTCGGCTCATTGACAAGCAAAAGCCCATCCTGAGCAGGACCTACTTCCACCATATGCTGCCGTTTCGCAGGTGTGTTGACAACCCGCTTACGCCAGACAAACTTAACGGGGCTTCAAAGCCCAGTCCAGCAGTAACTTTGAGGCTCTGCTGGAGCTGTGCTGCCACAGAAAATGGCTTTGCACCTAGATCTAGATCGCGTATCTGCAGACAATAGTCAGGCTACGTGCATGAATGAAAATGTAAAGGGGGCACAGATATCATGCGGCGCTTTTCGAAATGGGAGGCCCTTGTACTAGCACCCCACTTCTCAGCAGAGAGCTGACGCTGAAGAAGCACAAGCCGCTAGAACGAGCTATGCATACATTCACCGCAGTTTGCCTTAGAAAGGCCAAGTGTAATCAAGTTCTGTATCTGCCATGCCTATGAGCACTGAATTAGTTTCGAAATAACCTAGGAAACGACGTACATTTTCCCCAGAAGATGGGTGCCATTGGCGTACATCCTCGAGACATTTATCAATCTCAAGGGATCCATTCTGCATATCAGAGGCGGTGATTCTGTCCAGCAAGTCGAGGGTATCTGTGTCAGACAGATAGGCCATTACTAGGGAAGCTATGGCAATGAGTATTATAACTGCAAATACACTCGCATGCAGCCATAGCCTCCTTCTGCTTGATCTTCTGGATGCGAGCTTTAGTCATTGTAATGAAAGCCAGCAGTAGTTTCACAGAGTATAAGTATAGGTGAGTGGGAGAGGCAGGAAATCACGAGCAACAAAGAATTTTCAAAGCTGTGAAGATCCTGCACCAAAAGCGGCATAGGCCCCTAAGTCAAATGTTTGAATGTGCCAATGCTTTTGCCCTCGCCTTTGGAAATCACCAAACTCTCTGATGCTTGGTGACCCAATTGTGCACCCAAATCCCAGGAAGCTACCTAGATTGCCTGAGATATGCAGGTCTAGCTACAAGAGTCTGCTTAGCAAGCGAGTAATTTCGCAAATTTTGCATTTTCAGCCATACTGACTTGTCTGCCTCGTCCCAGAGACATATCCTCTGGCCTATCGAATGCAGCTGCACGGATACAATGCTATAGGGCTCGTTGGATTGCTTTATGCGGCAGACATGAACACTTCTTGTTTGACGAAAGTCTAGGCTGATTACGTAAAGATGTGATCACCGCCTGTGCACCATGTGGCAGGCATGAGGCTGAACATATATAAAGGCTGGATGTATTTACTTGTTCCCCAAGCGTTCGGACCGGGTGTACGCAGTATACCAGATACTTTGCTCCTTTGACTACTGCTGCGTCTCTATCCTAGGAGGATTTATCTACATTGTTTTTGGTGAGTCACTTTACATCTTGTGCACTTTCCCCGAGTATACTGATGCTGTGCCTCATATTGCAGTCATCGTGTGCTACCTAGTCAGCACAATCATGCGAGTGGCTCCCCGTAGATGTCTTTAGATTGCTTGCTATGATAGGAGCATTAGGCACCAGTTTGTCCAATGGCAAAATAAATAAGACTCCTGCAGTCAAACCAAAGTAAACCACAGTGAAACTAAAGTAAACCACAGTGAAACCAAAGTATACCAAAGTATGTTTCTAAGCCATACCAAAGTAATACCGCAATAAAAACCACAGTGGCCAGTGTCTATCTATGTCACTTTCGCTGTCCATTTGCTACAGAGCACCTTGGGCACAATTTGTGACCACAGGGTATACTATGTGATGTATATACTGTGGAAAATGTCAAAACCATTGATCACAGAGGAAAGAAAAGGGCAGAACCAGAGACCATGTTAAGCCAAAAAGTGCGGGGCATAGTTGTAAACCATTGACCATAATTAACAACGAAAAATAAATTTATAATAATTTGCGATAATCAGACACTGACTCGCCTTTCGAGGCTCGAATTCATGTTCCTGTACACCAGCACATCCTTTTGCAGTCTAATCAAAAAAAATTCGTGTTTAGAGTATCTAAAAGTACATCCTAGCGATTTACTGTGAGGTTTGGGGTGCTGTGGCCATCTGTGTAGCTTAGAAAGGGTGTTTGAGCGTGTAAATCGAGCATGTCGGATTGTCTGAAATGTGCGCATGATCTATGTGCTCGAACACCATTTTGAGGCTCCCGAGGTGGGCACATCGCATTTATGCTCTCTGTAAATTTGGAGTAGGTACTTACATGGATTGTGAATACAGATCTTTTTTTTTCAACCGCAAAGTTTCGAGGGGGTGAATAGGCATGCGAATTCGACTCGCACCAGCTTGAAAGCCGCAAAATCTGCACTCTTTTGCCAATTCACTTACATTGTGGGCTCAGAAAAATACAGTTTTTTTTTACACAGAATCCTATGTGGTACAAGAGCTCTTTTATGACTTTACATGGCGAGAAATATCCCCACCAATGCTGCAGGAAAGGATTACATGGCTCCGAAAGGGTGCGCCACAGCGCGCGGAGCGGAGTTTGGAACTTCCTAATCTGGGAACGGTTAATTTCTCCTCCCCATCCTCGTCCTTGTCCACGTCGCCGGCGTTGCCACACGCTGCGACGACGGCCAGCCCTCCGCACTTTTGCGGAGGCTGTCTATGCTTTCTTTTTATCACTGGTAAGTCTTTTTCTCGTTTTTTCACCGTTACTTTACAAGCTAACGAGCCTTCCTTACAGATTCCCACCACACCTTGGCATCGACAACCAGCGCGAACACCATACGCACGGATGAGACGTTGGAAAGGAAGGAGAAGGCGGTGGTAGGTGGGAGGAATAGGAGGAGGGATGGAGGTGCAGGGGGAGGAACCCAGCGCCGTGTAGCGTGATAGATGACACGACACCCCGTCGGCGCGCACCCTCCCCACACACCCACTGGCGGTAGCTCGAAACCCACACCCACCCCGCATGAGCATGTTGGAGTGTGTTGTGCTCAGGTGGCTGAGGCTGAGCTGCTGGACCAAACAGTAGCATACATCGGAGATACAAAGTCCGCTCCTCTGTATTTCGCTCTTGTCATCTGCTATCATCATCACTCATTCTGTGTCCGTGTCTGTGCCCCTCCTGCGCTTCCCCAGTGTCCGATCTCAACAGAGCATTCTGTAAGGACCCGACCAAAGAAAAGGTCGAGGCCTTTAAACCTCACAGTGCAGGGACCGTGGCGGAGTGATGCGACGGGACGCGGTAGAAGTCGCGGAGCATGGGAAAAAGTTGCGGTGAGACGCGAGAGTGGCGGCGAAGCGCAGGAGGGATGCAGCAAAGACAGGAGAGTGGCGAAAATAATACAGGGAAGCGGCGGAGCGCGGGAAAAAGTCGCGGTAGGACACGAGGGTGTTCTAGAGCGTGGGAAAGGGGTTGCGACGGGACGCGGAAGTGGCGCCGGAGCGCAGGAGAGTGGCGATGGAACGCAAAGAGGCAGAGAAGTGGCGATAGAACACAGAGGTCGCGACAGAGCGCAAAGGGGTCAGGGCGGAACCTGGAGGCGGCGGAGCGCAGAGAGGGGTCAGGGCGGAACCTGGTCGCAACGGAGCGCGAGAAAAACCAGGACGGAACCGGCGAAAGTCAAGCAAGCGTTGAGACGAGGACGCGAAGCAAGAGGAGAGATCACAACAATATTAAGTCTGTCGAACTATGTACATGCCAGCTGACTTATATACAAAAAATGGATGGGATGATGGCGAGAAGGTAAAGTGTAGAGTTCCTAAGGTGGAGAATGCAAAATGGGGCAGAGGAACGAGGGTACATGTGGAGGAAATCAAGGGAAAATGCGAAAAAAGGGAATAAAGTGATGAAGGAGTCCATGCAGGAGGAACGAGGCAATACAGCTAACACGAGGTGATGCGTGACCAAGGGGGAGTCGTGCGACAAAGTCACGTGATGCTCCAAAGCCGTGGACCGGTGCTGAGGGTCCCATGTGGCCCCGAGTCTAGGTGGCGATGCGACAGCTGCAGAAGCGGAGTTGTGGCGCAGGGACACGAGGGGTCAACGTGGGGCGACGTGTGATAGACTGGGGGGTCGCGCAATGATATTAGGTCATGCCAGGAAGTCGCGCCGCAGCTGCGGAGGTGGTAGAACAGTCGCGAAGGCCGAAATGGGCAAGAGGGCCCAAACACGCAGGTGAGCGGAGCGTTTGAAGGCCGAGGATGCTATAGGGACCCGAGCGCAGCTTCGGGAAGCGAACTAGAGGTTGCACAGTGATGTCCCATAGTGCGCCTAAGTCGTGCTTCAGCTGCGGAGTTGGCGAAACCGGCCTGAAGGCTAAACGACACAGGGTGGGCCAGAACGCGCAGGTGAACGAGGCATTCAAAGGCCGAGGGCGCTATAAGGACCCAAGCGCAGCTTCGGGGAGCGGAGTAAGGGTCGCGCAGTGATGTCCCGTAGTGTGCCTAAGTCGCGCTTTAGCTGCAGAGGTGGTGAAACAAGCCTGGAGGCTGAACGAGGCAAGCTGGGCCAGAACGCGCAGGTGGACAAGGGGTTTAGAGGCCGAGGACGCTATAGGGACCGGAGCGCAGCCTCAGGGATCAAACTAGAGGTCGCGCGGGGATGTCCTGCAGTGCGCCCAAGTTGCGCTTCAGCTGCGGAAGTGGCGAAACGGTCCCGGAGGTTGAACGACGCAAAATGGGCCGAAACACGTAGGCGAACGAAGCGTTAAGGGTCCGGGATACTCGAGGGATCGAAGCGGGGTCAAAAAGAGCGTGATAGCGACTTAGGTAGGTCCCAGAAGGAAGTCCCGGGACATGTGCGCAAGTGGGGAAATGGTCGGGTCATGACACATTCCAGGGCCATTTCGGCATGCAAATCGCCTGCACCCACGCCCTCTTGCGCGACGACGGCGCCCACATCTGGGCGTCTTGGCTACTGCAACGGCTGCGCCGTCAACGCTGCCGCCCGCATTGGCAGCACCCTCACCCACCTGCGCGACGGCAGCTGCCACGCCGTCTATGCGTCATCAGCACGCACACCCACTACGGATTGTCAGCGCCGATGCCTGACTGCGCATCGCTGGCACCCATGCCCAGGCCCGTACGTGCGCCAGCAGCACCCATACCCACTAGCGCGTCGGTAGCGCCCAAGTCCAGCCGCGCACCGGCAACGCCCACGCCCACTGACGCTCTGTGCGTCTTGGTCGCGGTCGCGGCCACGCCTGCACCATTAACGCCGACGCCCACCGCGCATACACTTTTGCCCAGTGCCCCCGCCCCACGCGGCAAATTGGACGCACATGCCTCCTCCGCGTATGCCATCTCGCTGTCGCCATCCTTTCTCCTCCCTGTACTTGTAAAATTTACACATTCTTAATCAACTTTTTATTTGTACTAAATCCACAAACCTAAGCCAAAGGCTACGGCCCTTGAAAGTGCACTATGTAAGTATACTAAAATCTGGAATTATCAGAATATTTCGAGTGCTGTAAGGCTGAAGGCCCGAAATGGTGCAGAGTCAAAGGTTTGAAGAAGCATTTCATATTGGGCATTGCGAGCCTCAAGGCACGGCGACGACAACCGTCGACCGACTATGAACGCCCGGGATCGCCGGGAACGTGGAAATCGACCAGGAGCATGGTCCAGCACCACAAAGACCGAAATTTCGAGCTCCGAAGGCTGCCAGTGGATGCCGGACGAGCCGGGCAGCCCAAAAGCGGTCTTGTGGCTGTGTTTTCAGTAACCGTGTTCCTTTGCGTCAAGTTGCCCCACACAATAGAGGATCTGATGTAATTTCTTCACATCTATGGCTGAGAGGACGCCTCCCACTACCGCGCGGAGCGGGTCGTCGCAGAGGCAACCACCACGGAGCGTTCGACCCTGAAGGTCCTGGAGACCCAGGATCGAACGGCAGCAGTGGACCTTGGAATGATCAACACTACAATGGTTATGATCACGCGCAAGGTCAAGGAGGACGGTGGAATGACAAACGAGGGTACAATGGACATCATTACGATGGCCAAGGTGGGGACCCTGGCGATGGCGGGGGTCTCGATGATGGAGGCGACGGCTACGATGGCGGAGAGGACCCAGAGGATAATTTATCGGACGACTACGAGCACGATGACATGGGTCAGCGACTATTCCGTCGCGATATGAGCCGAGAGCGATCGCAAGCGCGATCAACTCGTCATAATCGTGGGGCATCCCGACTACCAGATGACGCGAACACAATGGTGTTTGAGGGCGAGATATTCTCAAGACTAGTGCGACTCATCAGAGATCGCGTAGGGACTCAGATAGTCACTCCGGAATCTAAAGTATTCAAGGATGGAGTGAAGCTACCTGCACCATATGCCGGGCAGGATGATATAGAAGTGTTCGACGAATGGTTGAACTGCGTACCACAGTACTTAAGGCTCAATAAAGCTGGCAGTCCGGAGTACGACGTGCTCCGTGTTGAAATCGCCGCTGGTAACTTATCAGGATTGGCGGCGTCTTGGGTCAACGACGAGGTCACCGGCCCCGAACGAGTACAAAGGTACTGGACGTTCAAAAATATGATCGTGGCAATGCACCGACGATTCATACACCAGGCGACTGCACGAGCAGCGACTGAGAAGTTCTATGCCGTCAAGTTCAAGAAGGCGGATGGCGTTGTAGCGTTCTACAACGAATTGAAGCAGTACTCATCGAAGATGGTACATGCGCCGGATACATACATACACGTTGAAGAGAACGTTCATGAACGGTCTACCTACGGATGTAGTAGATAACCTGTACCAATCGTACAATATATCTGCTGAATACTCGAACATCGAAGACATCCTAGCAGCGGCTAAGAAGGCGGAAAATGCACAGCAGTACATTGATACTTGCTAAAGAGGGCCACCGCTGCGCATGGCAAAAAACGAGTCCTTAGTTTGTTGTGATTCTAGAAATACAAGAAGAATGACTAGTGAAAATGCTTTTAAACAATGGTGCTGCAGTAAGATTTAGATAGAGGTCAAGAGAGCACTTGTTTACATGGGTAAATTAGCTGCACTAATACTTGATCTTAATTGCATGTGGACTGTAGACCGTTGTGATCCAGATTTGTAGAGTTCAAAATCCAAACCATCCGCACTTTTACATTATCTGCATTTTTACAGCATCCGTGTTTTGACACCATCCTCCGTGTTTTTACACCATCCGCACTTTTACGCCATCCGTGTTTTTGCGATCACGTTTTTACACACACCATCATGCTTTTACGGCATCCCCGTTTGTGCGATCGCGCTTCTACACTATCCACGTCTTTACGATTGCGCTTTTACACCATCCGCATTTTTGTGATCACGCTTTTACACCATCCGCATTTTTGTGATCACGCTTTTATGCCATCCACAGTTTTGCGATTGTGTTTTTACACACACCATTGTGGTTTTACACCATCTGCATTTTTACGCCATTTGTGTTTTAGCGGTCGCGTTTTTGCCCTATCTGCACTCTACCGTATTTGCGTGCATTTTTACACTATCCACATTTTGCGTCATCCGCATTATTATGCTATCTACAGTCTACGCAATCCGCATTTTTATGCTATCCGCGTTTTTACGCTGTTTGCACTTATTTTATATTGATTACATAATATATTCATGTGTTGCAAATGCGCACTAAAAAGCGCGAGACAGGGGCTTTCTAATGAGCCCCTGGTCAAGCGATTTGGAGCAGTATTGAGTGAGATACACCTCAACCAAGTATTTCACCATAAATGACGTCAACACCGGATACCTAGCTCGTGCAGTACCCGGTATGATGTCATTGAGGTTGCCAGCCAACCTTGGTAAAACAATGTTTGGACTATATCTCAATCAGTTTTGCTTCAAATCACCCGAACAAGGGCTCGTTAGAAAGCCCTCATCTCGCGCTTTCTATCGCGCATCTACAACACACAAATATATTATGTAATCAATATCGAATGACTCATCTTGTTAAATTCAAAAAACAATCTGCAGCTCACTCAATAGGCATCCGCATGGGTCGACCCAGGGTCCGTCAGAAAGCCCTATGCTCAGGCTTGATAGCGCACTATCACACAGCTATTCCACCTTAATCATCATATTAATGACCATACGAAGAAATTTAATAAGCTAAACACTGCAATCAAACTCATCTGCAAGTGCTAAAAGCCATCCGCGAGCACGACCAAGTATTATAGGATCCGCAAGTGCTGCCTGCTGATTGATATCATCCACAATCAAACTCATCTGCAAGCGCCATCCGCTATCGTGACCAGCTGCGATGTGCGATCAAGACCAAATATTAACTGATCCACAAATGCCACTGGCTGTCGACAGATGCAATCCGCAACCAAGACTACCAGCGGCAACCAAACACTGTTTTCCCATCTGCAGGTGCTAGACGCCATCCACGATTGGAACTGATCCGCAATCGCTATCAGCAAAACTGCCAATGCGCATATACCGTCAACCGACGGATGCCATCTGCAACGCGTAAAGTGTCCTTCATGTGAAGGTGATAGACGGGGACGTGCCTACAATGGCTTTGCGCAGATGAGAGCTGCCTGCGCTGTCATCGGGTGTATCCGCACATCAAACGGGTTGATCCGCAGACGCTATCCGCAAACCATAGACCACGGTTCAGACATGGAGAGGGGGGCCGATGTACACAACGACGGGTGCCGTTTATTGAAACAAAAATTAACTACCTATCACCGGTGGACACAATACCCGCAAAGCACAGCATCGCATCAATGGAAACACGTATAATAAAAGCAGGCAAAAAGAACATCGACGGGATTCGAACCATCGACCTTCCAGCGTTATCGTAAATCATATGGTTCAATTCAATGCATACAATTGCGATGTATGGTTCGGAATTTTCATTAGGTGGTTCACGAGAAAGCTTATGCGGTTCGATTCGGGCATTACAACTTTGTAATGGTTCGATTTTAAGACTACAATTTTTTTTTCCCACGACATGCAATGTTCAGCGTTGCAACTTTTTTTTGCCGCGAAAGTCCCAGTAAATAAACGAGTTACCCTTAGTAAACTAAGGACTCGTAACCCACAAGCGGCTGCACAGGCCAACGGCTACAGCCAACCCAGCATCATCGACGAGCACGAGTGCAACCCCAACCACGAACAATAGTTCGCAGCGAGGCCGAGGATTTGGGAGGATGTTCCAAGGCAACCGAGGAGGAAACATAGCCCGACGGCTACCGTACGCTCCGCGGGACACTACGGCTCCCCCGGATAGAGCACCGGCAGTGGCTCCCGGGCGAGTGTGCAGGCACCTCGTAGGGGTAGAGCACCGAATGGTGCGACGCGACAGGACACGAGCAATGTGACGTGCTACGCATGCGGACAGAAAGGCCACTACTCGTCGGATCCAGCGTGCCCAAGGAGCCCTGGTAAGAACCCGCGAATGTTCGCGGCTCAAGTCATCGAGGAAGATGACCCGGTGGACAATAGTCCATTGGGACCTGTGGGAGTCAACGACACAATTCACGACGATGACGACCGGTTCTCAGAACGGGTCGAGGTCGAGTTTTGTGATGGTGACTTCGAGCACGGTGAAGTGAACGGGTCTCAGTATGATTCCGAACAGGAAGCATACGATATGGACCAGTACGAGGATTACGACGAAGAGGGGTATGACCCTCGGGACGGCGACATCGTGTACATGCGCGCGGCACGCACCCACAACGACGAACAAATGTTCGCCATTACACCGAAAGGCGCAAAGGCATCAGGAGAGGCGCCGCGCGAGTACCGGGCTGCGATGTGCAGACCGGTCTGGACGGGTGTATGTCCTGAGAAGGATGCAGAAAAGCACCAATGCCTATCGGCATAAGTGGACATCAATGGATGTAAGGTGTACGCACTGTTCGATTCGGGCAGCACAGCGGACACCATAAGTCCGGACTTCACGCAAGTGGCGCGCATGGAGACGTCTGTATTGAACAACCCAGCCACAATCCAAATGGGGTGTAAGGGCAGCCATACCAAGATAAACTATGGAACAAACACCAATATCACCATAGGGGGGGCGACTGCCTGCCACTATCTAGACATAGTCAACATCGATAGATATAACGTCGTCTTTGGTACGCCATTCATGACGGCCAATAATGTCGTCCTGGATTTCCAGAGACATATGCTGTTTGCGCGAGGTTCGTCTGTACCCACGTTTTCGTGGGGGGAGGAAGAACAGATATTGAAGGAACACTTTCCATTGAAAGCGGACAGACAAGAACAATGACTACAGTCGGACCATAGATCGACCATAGTCGAGGCTCCGAGAACGAAGAGACAATCTTCTACAATAGTAGAGGAGATTGAGATGTTGAGATCGGACACTGAGAGAGCAGCAGAGGGGCACAGACACAGACACAGAATGAGTGATAATGATAGCAAGTGGTAAGAGCGAAATACAGGAGAGCGGAATATGTATCTCCGATGTATGCTACTGTTTGGTCCAGCAGCTCAGCCTCAGCCACCTGAGCACAACACACTCCAACAGAACTGTGAGAGTGCTGTCACTGTAGAACATCATATGTTTGTAAGTATTCTACTTGATGTGGTAAACTACGTACCGAGAAGTGTAGAGGATGCGACCTGCACCATCGCCGCGAACAGCAAAGTAGCGGATCTGCTCGGGAACAGTGCGAGGAGGAGGAGACACGTCGACACGTGTCATGCGCCCTGCACCGTCCACCGATTCACGGTTGGGCGTAAGCGGTGCTGGAGTAGCCGCCGTAGAAGATGTGCGTCCGCGTGGGTGGCAGTAAGCAGAAGCCCGGGCCTGGTTTTTCTGCGCAATAGCCAGCTCGATGGCAATGCGCCGGGGACTCGGGGATGTAGATGGAGCCGCGACATGAGGAGTCGCGTCTGGGAGACCGGGAGACGAAGGCGTAGAGGGGAGGACATGATCGGGTTGAGGAGACGGTGGAGGAGATGGAAGAGATGGAGGGGGGCGCAATCGCTCGGGATGAGTATGGTGGTCGAGACAATACCGGTGCCATGCGAGCCGTCTGTCAGCCTCGCTAGGAACTTTCGACCACGAGGTGCATAGATAGCCTCTTGTAGCAAGGTCCGCGCCGGACAGCCGGTTTCGCTCTACATCCAGTCCCTCACCGCTGCTTGCACGAAGCTGGACGCTCTGGGCGTCAAAATCGACGATCAGGAGTTCAAGGACGTCCTCCTGATGCGCCTTGACGATTCCTTTGATTCCCTCCGCACCACCATCCTTGCACAGTCCCCAGAGCCCAATCTCGCGCGCATCTCGTCGCTTCTCACCTAGTCTTCGCTCTCTGGGTCGTTCGCATCCGCGGTGAAGGGGGAGGAGTCCAAGACTGCGCTCTACAGCCATTCCTCGCCTTCTCTTTGACTAGGAACCAGCTCAGCTCGCTCTATTGCGCTCTGGTTGTCCTGTGTCTTCCCAAATCGTTTCCTGCTCGTTTGCCACGTCACAGCATCGTTTTCCGCTCCCTGCCACGTCACAGCGATGCCCCACTGCTCCATTCCCTCTCCATCATCCTTACAACTTCCCTGCGAGTTCTGTGAAGTCTCTGGCCATGTCCAAGCGGACTGCAGTCTGTTTATCGTGTTGGAGTTGGTTTGCTCAGGTGCCACAAGGACCAAATAGATACAAACATTGCCAGCTCATCAGTAGCATACTTGTCTCTTTTCCCCCTCATCTGTGTCAATCCAGTCTCCTTTTGTGTCTGTGTGTGCGCCCCCATCTCCCCTATTCTGACAGGTTATGAGCCCTTGTGCTTGTTTCTAGTCGCTTTATACCGCTGCTTTTCATAGATCTTCTCAGATCTCCACTGATCGCTGTTGATCGCTCTTGATCACACCTGTCCTTATTCATTTCTTGCGCTCTACCCCCTCGATCTCTCTCTCTCAACCATCACCATGTCTATCCAATCCGGCTCTGTCGCTATCCTCTCGAACGTCCCGACGCTTACGGACCAGAACTGGTTCACGTGGAAGGATGAGATGAAGATGTTTTGATGGCGAATGGTGCTGGTGGGATAACCAAAGGTGATAAGCCTACGG